>JAQZBX010017580.1:0-35417 GCA_029593785.1 Cabassous unicinctus | reverse complement strand
ACAATAAACATAAAAATGAATTTATTTAGAAATTATTAGATTCAGGGTTTAAGACCTTCACTTTAATGAAATGTCAGAAAATGATAACTTCATTTACTCTCATTTGGGCAGCAATTTATATTCATTATCTGAAGTCAGAGCTGATAATACCAATCTGTCAAAGGTCAATTTTTACTTGTGGGTTTTACAGTTTGAAAGAAAAGCATTCATTTAATGATATTTCTATTCAACTAGATTAAACAAACATTTACTGGACACTGACTGCAAAGCTTTGTTCAAGGTGCTATCTGGAGACAAAGATGAATAAAGAATGGGAGTTGCAGGTGAAACACGCACACACATTCTAATGACACATTACTGTAGTGCCCATTTGGTTTGAGAACTATTCTAGTAGAGGGATAGAAAATTGTACATTCAAGCATAGAAGGAAGAATTATTGTTGCATTTCTGGGTGTTGGGAATAGAGGGGGGAAAATAGACACCAGCCCTTACCCTCATGGCTTTGGAAAAACAGAATTAGACAAGTAATTATGAAAATAGCTGATTAATCACATGTGCCAAGAACATTACCCTAGAGAAAGAAAGGATGCCAGAAGAGAGTGAAACAGAGGCCCTGACCTATTTTGGGTTTTCAGCAAAAGTTTCTCTGAGTAGATGGAATCTGAGCAGAGACCTGAAGAAGGTAAGGTAGAGTTGGCAAGGAATTAGTTTAGGACATTGTTGAGGAGGCCGATGATAGGAAGAGAAGCAGTTCAAGCTGCAAAAACAGTGGAAAAAGCAGAAGTAGGAATTTGCAGGATTGGTCCAATAAAGCAATCCTATTGTTAGAAGTATAGTAAGATTTAAGGGGGAATGATGGTAAAGAATATGGGAGAAGTTGGGGTCATATCAGACTGGATTTGAAAGCCTTCCTTGAATACTTCTCAAGGGACTTGGGATTTATTTTGTAGGGTTTGGGAACTGCTGAAGCTATTTGAGTAGTTTCATGAAAGCAGATCATGGAAAGATTACTCATGCCGCAACGTGCATGATGCATTTGTGGAGGGAAGAATCTGAGTCAGAGAAGCTGCAGTGGAGGCTGCTACTGGACCGAAGAGAAATTTGAATTTGAATAACTCCATTGGTAAAGGTAATGGGAGGAGAACTGTGATTAAATGTAAGAATAAATGAAATGTCGATAGTGACATTAAAGTTTTGAATTTGAATGGTTTTTAGTGCTTGTAGTCAGAATTTATAAGCACAAGAAAAAGAGTGTATTTGTGCCTAGAAATGAATGCGGTTTATGAACTTCAGCTAGTTAATCAAAGTAATGCTTATTTTTCTTTTTATGACCCTATGAGTTTACTTATTCTAATTGTTTCTAATCAGTGAGATCATACAATATTTGTACTTTTGTGTCTGGCTTGTTTCACTCAACAGGGTGTCTTCAAGTTTCATCCACGTTGTTGCATGAATCAGGATTTCATTCCTTCCTATGGCTGAATAATATTCCATTGTATGTATATACCACATGTTATTTTTTCATTCATCATTTGATGGACATGTGGGTTGCTTCCATCTTTGGCAATTGTGAGTAACACCGCTAAGGCCATCAGCGTGCAAATATCTGAGTCTCTGCTTTGAATTTCGGGATATACATAGCAGTGAGATTGCTGGGTCATAGGGTAGTTCTATACTTAGCTTTCTGAGGAACCGCCAAACTGTTTCCACAGTGGCTGCACCATTTTACATTGCCACCAGCAATGAATGAGTGTTCTTATTTCTCCACATTGTTTCCAACACTTGTTATTTTCCATTGCAATGGGTGTCAAATGGTATCTCTTTGTGGGTTTGATTTGCGTTTCCCTGATGGGTAATGATGTTGAACATCTTTTCATCTGCTTTCTGGTCATTTGCATATCTTCTTTGGAGAGATGTCTATTCAAGTCTGCCCATTTCTAAATCGGGTTGTCTTTTTGTTGTTAAGTTGAAGGATTTCTTTATGTATTCTGGATATTAAACCTTTATCGGATGTGTGATTTCCAAGAATTTTCTCCCATTGTGTAGGTTGTCGTTTTACTTTCATGATAAAGTCCTTTGAGGCACAAAAGTTTTTAATTTTGGTGAGGAAACAAATAAGCCCTAATAAATAGGTAGCTGTGATAGGTAGATTTGTGTGACAAGTTTCATTTAATGCAAATGTAGATAAAATCCCATTTTTCCTGCAAATATGCTTATTTCAATAGATTATAAATTATTTTCTATCTGGAAATCACATCGGTTTTTAATCTTTATACTTTTCTTTATTTTTTCCAATTTCTGATATTGTTAGCACTCTAGGGTTGTTATAGAGATGGGGAAGAAATCTCTATTTAGAAATAAGTCTGTTCCTATTGTAATTCCCACCACTTAGCCAGCAGCCTAATGGCTACCATCAGGGGAGAGGTTTGGCAGCTGGCTCAACAGTGTGAGTCAAAGGCTATACTGGAGCCAGGTAACTTGGCTGTCCCTTTAATGAGGCATCTTCATACACATTGAGAGAGGACTGTTTATTCTCTTTCCAGAAGCTTGATTTGTAACCCCAATCCATTTCTGAGTGTTTATCTAATTCATTATAAATGAAGAAAGGAATCAGTTAATTCCACTTCTGCCTAGGATAACCAGTCAGGTTGAACAGATTCCAAGCCTCTTTTTAAAAAATTACTTTTAACTTACACAAGTTAATGAAGAATGTCTTTCAAAGACACAGTTACTTTTTATTTGTTCATTCTTGGAAGTCTTACCCTGCTGACTGTTTAGTGTGGATAGAGTCAACACGTCCATTCAATCAGCTTTCACATTTTATCTTCATTTGTGGAAGCTGCCCAGCAAACTGACTCTCAGATATTGGATGGGGGTGTTTTTCTGGACAGTGTTCTAGGCCTAGTACTAAAGTTGGCCCAGAAAATGTACTTGATTCTGACCATTGAGGGACGGGAAAAGTGAATGTATCTGAAAGCAGAAGAAAGGTGGATGTTTTCCCCATTCCAGGATTAATATCTGTCTGTCCTCTAGAAGAATAAATGAACCTAGGTTTAGTGTAGAGCAGCTTCTGGAATCACTTGGGGTGAAAGTCAGGAGTCACATAATCAGAGTTTCTCTCTCCAGTTCTTAGGAGTTCATCTTCTGAATCTTTCAAGGAAAAAGGACAGCTAATATAATCAATTGAATTTTTTTGGGTCAGTTTTATATTCATGGTAAATCTTTTTTTTTTTTTGATATATCTATTTTTGAAATGAGATTTCTGCACTGTCATGTTATGTGTTGACAGCAACAGAAAGACTTAACCACCTGAGTAAGACCAAGTATGTGTTCTTGTCTTTGCTATGTTCCATTTTTAAAGATGACAAGGATGAAATCATATGTAATTTGGAGAATAGATAAGGTTGAAAAGACAAGCTGTTCAATCCTTATTGTGCATTAACTTGATCTTGTGTCTCTTCTCTTCCCTGTCCTGTGAGAGAAGGTAATGATCTTCTCTATGAGCTGAGGGTAATGATCACTGTTTACTTGAACTGAGAGCACACCTTTATCAAAAATTTACTTTAAAGAAAATGACTTGGTTAATGTAGAGTTTTCCTTCTACAAAACACTTCTAACATTCCTGATGATAAAATTAAAAATGAAGTGGGTCAAAATATTAAAACTCTAGGAGAATTTCCACAGGCTGGAAAGCTGCTGAAAAATCATTTGGAAAAAGGGCTACTAGCATAGGCAATCTTCAGAGATTGAGAGTTGGATTGGTACTTGGATAAAAATAAAATAAAATGATGTATTCAGTCAATTACCTTCTTTAAAGAAGGTAAATAGCTTATTTTCCTCTCTGCATTGTGGTGTGGAAAGGGATTTTATTTTACTACTGGATATTTCCTAAGGAAAGGGGCTTCTCTAAAAATGTGGCCAAAAGTTGATGAAATAATATGCTCAACTTGGCTTATTATAGTGATGACGTGAAGCTCTGCATCTTTGGCAGTATCGTGTCCTCATATCTTATAAAAATATACTTTCTCTCTGATGTCCTATTATTTTAAACACTTAAAAATATGTAATCCAGTGTGAAAGACTGAAAATATTGTTAGATTTTTAGCTTTTGTTTGTTTCATAAATATCCTAGAGGAAACGGGCACAGAGAAAAGTGTTTGTACAGTGTATGCTATAATGACATGTATTGTGCTATTATTGCCAAACCATTTCATAGACACTTCCTTATGTAATCAGAAAGATTGAAATAGAAAATCACCTTAAAAACTGGCTTAAAATGTCCTTATAGCTTTTAAAAATACACTCTAGTTTACTATAACTCAAATGAGAAAACATAGGGAGGGTTTTAATTTCATGTATTTCATTCTTTTCACTGGTGCCTTTTAGCCTTGAGATAATTTTTCTACTCTGCATTTCAGAAAAGAGCATTGCAAGAGTTCTTTATGAAGACAAATTGCCACAAGACCTATGCCCGATGCCAGGCAATAGATTAAAATTGACTTTAGTTTTTGAAACTGAGTAATAGTTAACTGAATAATAGTTAAGGTTATAAGATAAAATATCCACAGGTATATAAAAAGTACTAATAAATGTAAGAAATCATTTGCAAGAAATGAGTTTACTGACTTTCATAATCTCTTTCCAAAAGTAAGCCTTATTCTGAAGAGATGTGGTCTTCCTGCTGTGTGCATATAATTAGCAGTAATGGGAATTAGACAAGCACACTTAGTGCAGGCTCATCCTTGCTTTAACTTGTGCTTGTCAAGTGGGGATATAAAATGAGATGTGCTCTTAATGCTTTAGTGCATTGTGGACATATGGCAGGCTTTTAGCAAAGTGGCACCCTGGGAGGATATTTGCTTATTCTTCCGCCAAGGCACTGAGACTCACAGCACCCTTTTTCTCCTAATGCCTAATAGAGGGTGCTAAGAAAAACAAGCTGCTGAATTTATGACCTAACAGAGGCTCCCCATATATCATAAATTATGTCTACTATGAACCTTCTTAGCTGAAGGTTACTTAATGTATTATCTTTTTGTGGTATTCTAGTACTCTGTCTTAAGGTTTTCTTAAAAGGACTATAATGTCAACAAAAAAATAAATTCCTGCCACAGAAAGATTGGGAATTGCAGGGTGAAGAAGAGTGTGGTTAATTTTTTTTGAGAACCTATTAAGAGCTTGGCAATATATATTTTTTCTTTTCTTTATTTTCAAAGAAGCTTTAGATTATGTAAATTTTATATCGTAAACATAGGGGATTCCCATAAACTCTACCCCCTCCCCCTCCCACACTTTCCCCCATTAACAGCATCTTTCATTAGTGTGGTACATTTATTACAGTTGATGAACACCTATTGAAGCATTGCTACTAACCATGATCTATAGTTTACATTATGGTTTACACTTTGTACTGCACAATTTTATAGGTTTTGACAAAACGAATAATGGCAATATCATGCAATAATTGCAATATCATGCAGAACAATTCCAATGTCCCAAAAATGCCCATGTTACACCTATTCTTCCATCTCCCTCCCCTCAGAACCTTTGGTAACCACTGTCTTTATATCAGTATTACAAGTTGTTCCATTACTAGAATAATAATATGTCTACTTTAGTCCATAGTAGCATTCCCTCTTATGTTTGTTCATTCCTCAATCTTGAAGATTTGGGGTGGTGATGCCCAGTCTGTTTCTGATTGAGAGGGAGCTTAGATTCCATAGGGCAATGGATGGAACTGTCTTGCTTGCAGTTATAGATACTCTCTGTTTTGGGGGATGGGTGTTGTCCATTATCATTATTTTGTCAGTTGCCCTGGGTGAGTCCAATGAACTGGAGAGTAGGCGTTGGCTGCATCTCTGCTGAGATTCAGGGCTCAACCGGTATATGAACAACCAGAAGATTTAAATCTCTGGGACATATATTTAACAGGTATAGTGCTAATTTTAGGTTCAAATAAAAGGGGCATAAGAACCACGTGTAGGAAAATTATAGATGAGTCCAACTCTGATACATTGGGGGGATAGGTTATCATATACTCCAAGGTAAGGCCCACTGATGGGATGCTGATTTCCTGAGGTTGTCTGTCCTGCTTATAGTGCCTAGATGTCTCTAGAGCCCTCAGAAGCACCCCTGCTTGAGGCACCATTTACTATGGTAGTCAGTGAGATCCTTCTGAGATGTGTATAAGCATAATCTCTGGAATGACCTCCTGAATAACTTTTAAATCTCTTAGCCATAAAAACTCATTTGTATTTAATATTCCTCCCTTTTGGTATAGGCCTTTTTCCAAATGCATTGCTAGTTGGCACTTGGTAATAATCCCTTGGTGTCAGGGAGGCTCACCCCCAGGAGTCATGTCCCATGCCAGGGGTAAGGTAATGAATTTATAAGCTGAGTTTGAGTAACAAGGAAGCATTCAGGAGGTAACTCTTAAGCAATATATATTACTAGGCTAAGTTTCAATTTCACAAGAACAAGGTTCATAAGGACAAGCATCAATATCAAGGGCCTGGCATATTGGTCTGTCTGCCTTTGCTAGGCACTGCCCATGTACTCTAGAGATTCTTGCCACTCTATTAAAGAATATGGCAGGACATCCAAGGATGGGAATTAAATATTCCATCAGTTATTGTGTGGGTCTCCACCCACCGAGACAACATCCCATGACCACATGAATACATTCAAATTCCAGAGAGGTATAGCTTGGCAATATTTTAATGCTATTTAAAAAATATATATCTATCATGCACTTTTGAGGTATGAATTATTCCCAATTCATAAATGAGGGAACGAGACGGTTTTGTACTTAGCCAATAATCACAAAACTAGTGAATGACAAAGTTCTGATTAAACCCAAAATCTGTAGGATCATACTCTTTTTGCTACCAGTATTATTCAAAGTTCTTCACTCTCTCTTACCTTCTGCATTTCCTGGCCTGGAAGGATGATGTTAAAGGTCTGTTAACTTAATCCATGATCCTCCCATTCTCTTATAAAATATTCTCTTACTGTGAAAATTCACACCCTCTGATTATACAGTTATCAATTGACTTTCATTTTCTCCCAAAATTTAGTGAGGACTTTGGTTCTGGATTGGTCCCTATACCTTGCAAATTTTGTTATAATTCTGCGTGATTTCAGTGCCCAAGTGCAGAATGAATCCAACTTCCTTACCTCAAGTACTTCTTTTTAATTCCTCAACATCAATATCTTATGTTCTCCACTCTTCAGCAAACTAATAATGGTGACATTTTCATCATCCAGAACTGCTCTGTCTCTTAAGTATTAAATGCTAACAGCACCATGGCAAGGACTGCTAGCTATCTCCAATATCCTTGCTCCCTTGATTCCTAGTAAGTATGACTAGTCAGAATAAAAGACTGGATTTCCCAGCCTCTCTTACAGCTATTCTTAGCCAATTGACTAGATTCTGGTCAACAAGATGTAAGCAAAAGTTTGTGTCAAACAGTCCTTAAAGGGAGGTGGGGCAAGGGATTGCACTTTTCTGTTTTCTTTTTGAGTTGACAGCAAATGTGATGCCTGGAGTTCTGGCAGTCATTTCAGACCATGAGAAGGAGCCATGAGCTGATGATGATTGAAGGACAAGAGAGAAGGAGTCTAATTCCCTGCTTTTGTGCAGTACTATACCAGGAAAAAGGAGAGTCTCTTACCTGAACTGATGGAATAGTATTTTAGCATATTTAATATAGATATTTGTATAACTGATGATAAGATTGAGACCTTTCCAGGCATTTCGCTGATCCAATTTAAAATTGAAATTGTTGCTCCAAACTCTGAATTATTTGGTTGACTAAAATCCATTGGTAATTTGTTTCTCATAAAGGAGAAAATGAATGAATGAACTGTAGTAAATTCAGCCATAATTAATCAGTGCTAGATGTGATATATAGCTAGGTGTTGAAAAGGAAATGCAATGATCATTTGTCATTTCCTAGTCTCTACTAAGACTAGTTTAGAATGGGGGAATATATTCACACAAAGTCATGTGAAATATGGCTAATAATTAGCCAAGGCTCCCTTCAAATATTGATGATTTATGAGTTGTTTACCAATGTTTCAATATTTTTACACGTCAAACAGTAATATAACTGCTAATAGGAGAGCATAACCATTCTGTTTGTTTTGCTTTGTTAAAAAAAAAAAAAAATTCCTTGAGTAGATAGTAGAATGAAGATGGGGAGGTAATTAATAGCTACTAACCTGGCTGCTCCTTTTTCTTGGCTTACCACATGTGAGTTCCCTCTCTGCTGTCTCATGTCCCGTTCTATACTAGGATGCCAGTCTCCTCAAGGCAAAACAATCTAATAAATTCAGTCTGTCAACTTGCATAGTCCATAAACCACATGACTTGAACTGTCTTGAAGCTTCAGATGGTGTGAGGCTGAAAGAGAAGACTTCACTCCTGAAGTGGTGTTGTTTGGTAAATATGAATGCCCCAACTTTCGGTTTACAATATGCTCCAAAATAATGTTTTCTTTGTATTTGATGTAATGATCCTTTTATTAGGTCTCTGCACAGAAAAAAATAAAATAATTTAATCCAACCATCCAAGAAAAGCAAACTTCTAAACATGATATTTAAAACTTACAATGCATACACATATATCTATCTATATATTAACATAAATTAGAATACTTGCTTTCTCTTTAAAAATATTTGTTTATGAAAATCAAAATCTGATCTCTTAAAAACTGTAGCAATTCATGTTATAAACAGATATTGAATGTCCTTATGGAGATAACTGATACGGAGAACAACTGAAGGACATGTTTACCTTATAGAGGTTTTAGGATAAATTTATGCCTTAATCATTTTTGATTTCATAAAAAAGTAATAAATTGTTATAATTTGAAGGGTTAGATGTCTTTTGAGATCCTTAATTTAAAAATGTTTTACTGTTGTCATGACAAATTTCAGAGGATCCGCTTTTTAGAAAATAAAGTAGTAAAATACAAAGAATATTTAAGAAACATATTTTCATAAAAATGATATTTGAACTTTATTGGAACACATGATCTTTTACACAATTTCTTTAAAATTGTCTTTTCATGTGCATTGAATTTTTTTAAAAAATTAATATTTTTTAAATTAGAGAACTTGTGAGCTTACAAAACAATCATGTACAACATGCTGAATTCCCATATCTCATCCCACCACCAACACCCTGCATTGCTGTGGAACACCTGCTACAGATTGCAAAAGAACATCATCAAAATATTACTACTAACTATGGTCCATGGCTTACATTTGGTATATTTTTCCATATACCCCCTATTATTAACACCATGCAATAGTATAGCACATTTGTTATAGTTCATGAGAGAACACTGTCATATTTGTACTGTTAACCACAGTCCATCATCTACCACATGACTCACTGTGTTATACAGTTCCAAGCCTTGTACAATCTTTCCAAAGTGTACACTCAGTGGTACACTTTTATCACAGGGTTATGCAGTCATCACTTCAGTGAATTTTTGAACATTTCCCTTAGTCCAAAAAGAAAAAATCCCATACTCCCCTATTATTGACACTTAGCATTGATATAGTACCTTCTTTAACACTGATGGAAGAATATTACAATACTGCTGTTAACTATAGTCTATAAGTCACATTAATTGTATTTTTCCCATGCATCACCATATTCTTACCACCTTGTTACAGTGATGTACATTTGTTCTAGTTCATAGAAGAACATTCTTGTATCTATACTATTAACCACAATCCTCATCCACCATCGGGTTTACTATGTAATTCAGTCCTTAGATTATTCTCTAGCTTTCATTCAATTGACATTTATGTCCCTAGGCTACCCCTTGCAGCTACAATCATTTATAAGCCAGCCATGTTAGTTATACTCACTATAATGGGTTACCTTCAATTCTGTCCATTTCTACACTTTTACAGTGAAGCTAATTAAAAATTCTACATACATAAAGCATCAGTACCCCTTCACAGCCCCCATCCTATCTTTTAGTAACCTATATTTTAGATTTTAACTCCATGTGTTTATTCTTTGTATTTAGTTCACATTAGTGAGACCGTACAATATTTGTCCTTTTGTATCTGGCTAATTTCACTCAGCATAAAATCCTCAGGTTCATCCATGTTGTCATATGTGTCCCAATTTTATTTATTCTTAGTATTTCATCATATGTTTATACAACATTTTGTTTATCCATTCCTCAGTTGATGGACACTTGGGTAGTTACCATCTTTTGTCAATGGTGAATACTGCCGCTATGAACATCAGTGTCCAAATGTCTGTTTACATCCCTATTTTCAGTTTTTCTGGATATATTCCTAGTAAAGTTTTGCTGGACTATATTTAGCTTCCTGAGGAAGCTCCAAACTGTCTTACACAGAGGCTGCACCATTCTACATTCACACCAACAGTGAGGGAGTGTCCTATTTCTCCACATCCTCTTCAGCACTTGTAGTTTTCTGCTTTTTAATCATAGCCATTCTATGAGGTGTGAGATAATATTTCATTGTAGTTTTGATTTCCATTTCCCTTAATAGCTAGTGATAGTGAACTTTTCATGTACTTTTTTGCTATTTGTATTTCCTCTTTGGAAAAATGTCTATTTAAGTCTTTTGCACATTTTTAAATTTGATTGCTTGTCTTTTTATCATTGAGTTGTACAATGTCTTTATATAGCATGTAAATCAAACCATTATTGAATATGTGGTTTCCACGTATTTTCTCCCATTGAGTATGTTGTCTTTTCACCTTCTTGACAAAGTTTAAATTTGAGGATATCCCATTTATCTATTTTTTCTTGCGTGCTTTGCGTGCGTTCGTTGCTTGTGCTTTGCGTGTAAGGTTTAAGAAACCACTGCCTACCAAGAGGTCTTGAAGATGTATCCCTACATTTTCTACTAGGAGGTTTATGGTTCTAGCTTCTATATCTAGTTCTTTGATCCATTTTGAGTTAATTTTTGTAAAAGGTGTGAGATAGTGGCCCTCTTTTTTTCTTTTGGATAGGGATATCCAGTACTTCCAGCACCATTTGTTGACTAGACTGTTCATCCCCAGCTGGGTGGGCTTGGCAGCCTTGTCAAAAATCACTTGACCATAGATGGGAGGGTCTGTTTCTGAATAATCAGTTTGGTTCCACTGGTCTATATGTCTATCTTTTTGCTAGTACCACGTTGTTTTTCATGTACATTGAATTTTCTATTAAAATATTCAGAAGCAGAAATAATAAATATTTTCCTATGAAAATGCATATGAATTTATGATAATTGACTCTTCAATATGTGATCTACTTTAATTAGTAAATTTTTTTCAAAACCTTAATGAAAAATAAAAAAGTTATGCTGAATGCAATTTAGACATACTAAAGCATCAAAACGAATATTATAAAATACTCTCACTGTGGGAGTCTTTGAAACATTATCTAAGATATGCTAAATTTGCCAATGCAATATATGAAAAATAGATAGCTTAGCCAATAAATAGCAAATCGTATTTAGTGTGATTTTATCTAATAGTTGCCCATTAAAAGAATGAATGTAATATATATATCAGATATTCAATAACTCAGTGAAATAATTTAACCTACATCAGAATCAAAAGAATTTCCCTCTTTATCTTCTTCTTCCCATAAACCCATTACATCCTCAGTGTCTTTTCAAAATATATAAAAGAAAATAATATTTCAGCATGTTATAAAATTTTAATCACATACCTTGCAGGAACATTTAGAGCCAATTGCTCTATGCTGTAATTACTTCCTTCAGTCCTGATCCTTGAGGTGCATATGAGGTAACATTATTAATGGTCTTTGTCTTTTGGGAGGAGTGAGTTAATTATTCTGTGCCTCATTGGTCTGTGACTATATGCATAACACTTTAATGAGACTTGCCCTTGCCTTGTCTGCACAGGGCACTAAAACAGAGGCAAATCCCCTTTCTGAACTTCAGAGACCCATTCCTTGCTATGTATTATTCATTTTGAGTAAGTTAATGTCATTGGGAGACAGAGCTTCTGGCTTGTGTGAGTAAAGACTCTAAGTGAAGTACTGTTAATTACGTATTGCCCATACCCTGGTGTGCTTTTCCATATGGCCTTTTTTTGGCATGTGAGTGACAAGGAGTCATCAGGGCAAAGTCATAAGCAGAACTTTTTATATTAAAACTTTAAATATATCAATGTCCAGGGCACTAGCTAATTCAAGTTTTCTAGTTACTGAACAGTAGCGAATAATTTAGCATCTAGTACTTCTCGATATACTTATTTTAGTTCAAATTCCTTCTCTTAAATCAAATGCTGGATTATCTCCTAAGTGCTTCAATTGCATGTGTCAATGACCTTGAAAAGAAAGCTTTATTAGCAGAACTTTTGTGTCTTCATGGGAAACATACTAAAGCTTTTAAACCACAACTGTGGGTCTAGTTTTGGAGTGATGAAAATCCAAAATTTGCATAATGGAAAGAACATTATAACATTTCTTTTAGTTGTCTTGGATTGTAGAAAAGGAGATAAAATGGTTCTTTACCTTTTATTATTAGGAAGGTGAGCTTTAAAATGCTCCTTGGTTGAAATATCCTTCTGGTATAAGTTTTGTCATTACATGTAATAATTATTGGAACTAAAGTTCAAAGAAAGAGTGTTAGCATTTCATCTCAGTAACGTTTACATCACAGAGAATTGGTGGCAGCAATCTTGCTGGGTGGGCAGGCTGGGAATTTGGCTTCAAGTTGCTCTTGCATAGTAGCCACTATTTTTACTTCCCTGGTATGTTCATTTGGGAGTAGTTTTGAGTGTTATTGGAGATTTGGTCTAAAGCTTTCCATGTACCACTCCTTGGTCCTGCCACTTCATATTAAAATATTAGAACTAGAAAGGACTTTAAAATCATTTCAGATTAATCCCTTCATTTTATAGTTGAGAAAACTTAGGGCTAGAAATTAGATTCAAGGTTACAGTTTAATTCTTTCTTTAATTCTTTCTGCTTTAATACCATTAAGATAGCTCTTAATTAAACGAAATTGTTAACATGCATGTACCCTTCATTATTTATAAATAAGCATCAGAAAGCACAGTCAAATCATAATTTTTATTTTTCTGTATTAGAGTATTAGAAATGCAATCTCTTCCATGGGTATAAGAACATGGTTACCAAGGAAGCTGGTAGCAACATAATGTGTTTATAGAGCAGACGTTTGATATAATTTAAATATAAATATGAGATGCATTTTAAATTAGTTTCATAATTTACATATTATGTAGTAGTTGATTTGCCATGAAAAGGGAATTTGTGCTAGGAAAAGATTTTCACCAGGAAGGTGAAGTAAGATTATTTAGCCTTACTTTTAAGTGATGCTTTCTGATAGCATTCTTTCCCTTAAATGAAAAGGGATACTTAAACTATAATCTTATTTGCTTTACAACATTGTCATAAATTAAAAAAAAAAAAAAGATTCTTGCATACTGTCACTTTAGAATGAGATGTTTGGCAGAAGATAGAGAAAAAAGAGAGCTATTCAGTATATTACTAATGAAATAAAAGCACTTGCCAAGAAATCAAGGCCAAGCACAATTTACTAGTGATTAAATAGCAATTATGATTTTAGAGCTATTAAGACAACAGTGTGAACTGATTTGGTTTCAATTCAGTTCCAAAGAGGAACAGATGCACATTGTGTCAGCAGATGCAGTCACTCCACTGAATAATGTTCTGGAGTGTGAATCAGGAGAGCGCCTCAGTCTGTGTACCAGTTTACCAGTAATTCTACATCACTTCTATTTTGTATTTTAAAAATCCTTTATCTATGGATAATATTGCAATTCTTGTTTTTCCCCTATAGGGAGATTTTGATGGTCAATGAATTCTATGAGGGGGTGTTCCTTAAATTTGGGAGACATTACATTGCATATTTTTAATGCATTTGGCTGCTCAGAATATAGTCAAGAAGTGAAAAATGTCTGTCATTACTGGATGTTATGACAGTTCAATAGTTTGGCACAGTGAAGTAATGTTAGATGGACTAAAAGGGCTGGATTTTGAAGACTAAGGACTTAATCCAATATCTTTCACAGAAGCTCTTTCTCTTTCTCTTAACCCTTAATATATTTTCCTTGTGCAAACCTCTCTTTCCTTATTTTCAACTATCATGAAATGCTTGCCATATCCTAAATCACTATTTGCAGGCTAACCTCTCCACTAAGATCCAAGCTCTAGTTCTCCCTGCCAACTAGATCTTTCTAAAGTGATGTCCCACAAGCACTTCAAATCCATAAAATCTTCAAACTAATGCCACTATCTTCCCTTCACTCAGAAGTTTATTACTGAAGCCAAGAAATTTAGAATTGCTTCTAACATTTTTATTTTTCATGTGGCCCTTGGTCAAAACATTTCTAAGTCCTGGGCCTATAATGTGTTTGGAAGCAACTGTGCACTCTTCATCTCCACTGATGATGGGCTTGTTCAGGTCCTCATTATTGACTACCTTAGGTTAATGCAATAGAACATACTGGGGAGGGAGCCAGATGGTTATGAAAAGAATGAAGGCTTTGGCACCCAGATATTTCAAGTCTCAACTCTGCCTCTTACAAGTTTCCTTTGTTCGCTAGGTAACTTAAAATCTCTGATCTTCAGTTTATTCTATGTATAACATCAAATCGTTATTTTACAAGGTTGCTTTAAAGACTGAAAATGATATATATAAGTTCCTAGCACCATGCCTGCTATATCATAGGATTTAAAAAACCAGCAGTGTTAACTTTACAGTACAGCTGCAATCTTTCAGTGAGTCTGGTTGCTACAGTTATTCACTTTTAGTGCAATAGTCTTCATTGTGATTCCCAAGTTCTGTCTAAATCTTAGTCATAGTTAAGTCTCTCCCCAGGTTGAAAACCTTCAAAAGCTCCAATTGCTTGAATTTTAATGGAATTTGAATTACCAATCTGCATCCAACCTTTGAGGTTCTGGGTTCACTTCTTACCATTTCCTGAAGATACGTCTGCTTCCCACCAATGGAGTACGTCAGATACCTCCATGTCTCTGGGTCTTGTTTGTTCTCGTTTTCCCCTGCCTGTATTGCCCTTTCCCTATTTTTCTTCACAACAAATTCTGGGACCTAACTATTATCTCTGCTTTGAAACCTTTTCCGATTCTCACCCTTTGTCTTATATATAGAATGAATTGCTTCCTGCACTGGCAATCCTTAATTATTTGTTCACACAGTTAATTATAATAGCCAACTTTCATTGAGTTTTATCATATATCAGGTGCATCCCAAGTGTCTTATATGTATGAACTTATGTTTACTTTTTTGGAAGACACTATTATTATCCACATTTTACACATGAGAAAACTGAGGAACATAGTGGTTAAGGAACTTTGCCTAAGATCACACAGCTAGTTAATGGTGGAGTCAGGCTTTGAACTAAGCAGTTTAGCCCCTGGGCCTATGTGATTATCCACTTAGTCCTTATTACCTCCCTAATTGTTAAATAATAGTTAACACTGGATGGACTGCCATGTGCCACAGCCATATCCTTGACATTAAGGAAAAATGCCAGTCCTGTGTTGTGCATTTTATAGTTTGGCAGTAAGAAGGGTAATTAGGGTATGAACCCTTTAGGACTGAGCAGGTAATAGCTATTTGCAAATGATTTTCATTGTTAAAGTGCTTTTGAAAGTCTAATTATCCATAAAACTGCACAATCAACTTATGTGATGGGAGTGATTATTCATTT
The DNA here is from genome assembly GCA_029593785.1 of Cabassous unicinctus. Taxonomy (NCBI): domain Eukaryota; kingdom Metazoa; phylum Chordata; class Mammalia; order Cingulata; family Chlamyphoridae; genus Cabassous; species Cabassous unicinctus. The sequence continues at coordinate 19,684 of JAQZBX010017580.1, read as the reverse complement.
TTGTGACTTGCTTTTTTGTCATTTACTTTCACCTCTGCCCCATCATTCCTGCTTTTCTCTATTCCTCTCCTCATTAGCATGTCAACAGAGGAGAAGAATTCTAATCATTTAGTTCTTCCTTGTTATTGACTGACAGAGCAGAGAGAGGTTAAACTATTGGACACACAAGGGCTTGGAATTATAAGGTGAAATTTTATATACACATCCTTATTTTCCATTATTATCCATGACCAAAAGTTCTTTTAAAATGTAAGAACCATGTATGGAGTACCTACTATGTGCTAGGTCTTGTAGACTACATTAATTGCTGTATTAAGAGACAGGCAGGGTAAACTTTATCTTATTATACCCATAACTTTTTAAGAGGCCCAATCTGAGAAATCTTATGAAATATTTTTTGACCATGGGCATTAATTAATTTAGTAGTGTGCATAAGTACAGCTGTATAAAAATTCTGGCTTTAGGATGTTTTGCTTCAATTCTTATTGGCTAAAAATATACAAACTCCTTGCTTTGACAATTACCACCTTCCGTATTTGATTTCTACTTTACTCTTCAACAGTGCAGATCTCCAAAGCTTCCCCAATAGCCTCCTTATGGGTGGTTCCCAAATGTGCCCCAGGACCTTAGCCTTCATCCTGCCTGGTGTACACTCCAACCCCCATCTCTGTTCTGAGCTTTCTTCTGCCTTCCAGCCCCAACCAAGCAGCAACATCTCAAGGAAAGCCTCTGTGAGTAACTGCTTTGTCCCTGGATTCCTCACTCTACTATGCTCTCCTACAATGCTTGTTACCTCTATTGTTGACACGTAACCCTGAAACATTGTAGGTTATCTTCTCTTGTGCCTGCCCTGTCTCTCTTATTGGTTTTATATACTATGGTAATACCAACTGCAATCTATTGTGCACTTTCTCAAAGTCAGGTACTGTACTATAGTTTCAACAAGTATCATCTCCTTGACTACTAGAAGGTAGGCATTACAAAGAAAGTAACTGAGGTTCAGGGAAGTTAAGACACTTGTCCTAAATTTCAAGCATGTTAGAGTTGGAGTCACTGCTTTTCATCATGATGCCCTTTGAGAAAAGTGTTCCTGTCTAGTGTTTCATGTCTATCTCCAATTATGAGGGGCCAGTGAGGTAAAGCTTGAAGCACCTAAATGCACTAAGGAGAACGTAATCATCTGTGGATAATAATACCATCTTTTAAGGCACAGATAAAAAGTGCATGAGTGAGGGCCTGAGGCCTGTGAGTCTGCAAATCTTCTCAGGTAAAACATGGCTAAAATTTATGGAGTAAGTGGGAAAGGAAGATGCGAGCTGAAAAAGAATGCCCCAAAGGAACTGAGCAGACAAAGTATTCTCAAAGTAGATAGTGATATTTTTAGTAAAAGATGTTCAAGAGGTAGCAACTGTGTTGGTACCCAAACATTGCCAAGAGAAAATGCAATGTGTGGTGAAAGATGAAAAAGATGAAATGAAAATGATACTGATATTAAGAGAAACAAAAAAAATTCTTCTCAACCAGCATGGACAATACCCAGTATGGATGAAGCAGAGGCAAAGCAAAAGACTGAAGGCAAAGTGAGAGAAAGGGGAGGGGAAAGCAAAGCAAAAGCAGCGAAGGCAGCAAGACATTTAGCCTGGTAGACCCAGAAAAACCTAGAAAATGACACATGGGTCAGATGTTTTATTAAAATGTATGCATTGATTTCACTTTTCATGTTGTTTTCCTATTTGTTTCCATGTTTCAACGTGGCCCTTTTCTCCAATTTGAACTTTAAATAAAATATTTTCTGTGATGAAAAAAAAGTGCTTGAGTAAAGAGAAATAACACAACTAGTCAATACTTATTTGCATAATTTAAAATATCCTTCTAATTACATAACACCTTAAATAAGTAGGCAATTTAATGATGGAGAAATGACATGACCATTACCATGCTTTTGTAACTTATTGGTAACTTGATAACTATATAATGATAGACAGGAACGGCACATTTTCTAACATTAAGTGGTCACCTAAGTTGTCACTATATTACAAAAAATTTAGTTTTGTTTCATTACATATATTTTGGAAATTTTAAGTCATCATATTTATTTTATTGGTTTAATATCCAATTTTTAATGTCATCATTGTGCTGTTTTGTAATGCAATTTTTTCTGTTGCCTTCCAGGTTTTTGAGTATGTTCACCTTGAAATGTATGATATGATGGATAATAACCCACCTTTCATTAACATCTTCAACAATCTAGACTCTCTTAATTTATGTGGAGTAGCTTGTAAAAGGTGGCCAATTACTTAACCATCTCTAAATTTGAACATATGTAGCTATATTTAGATTTTCTATACCTAGTTGTTACCCTTCCTGATTTTTCAGTTGATATTATGCACTTTTTAAGGTAGCGACTGATAACCATAGAAGGTAAAATTGGGTTATAATGTGCAAGCTTTACTGATGATTTTAAACTTACAGCCATTTTGAAGGATCTATAGAAATACAGTTTTCTGTCTTGTAAATTAATGATTTATGATACCTGTCTTTTCTTTGACAGTAGCCTAGAATATTTTCAGTTTATCTAATATATGTCTAATAAAAATCTATTCTTCTCTCTGTGGGAGGGCACAGCTAGAGCATGGAATAGTTCTGAGTGTCAGCGGTGCCTCTTCTGTTATTTAATAAAGGTCCTGGAGAAAAATTTGACTCAAGCAGCAGGGGCTGGGGTTCTCTTTCTTGTCATTTTTTAAGTCTACAAAGCTGTTTTTACTGCTACACTTTAAATTTTGTCAAAAAGTTAAATGCTTAGTTATCTTAACATGAATTTTAGCAAACTTTTCACTCTGAGGCATTTCATATGGTCATTATTAAGTTTAATGTCTCTCAACCTTGTGTATTTGGTGCAGAAGATGTTTCTCCCCAGTGTTTACTTAAAAACTGTATCTTTCATTTTTTAACCAACTGTAAAAATAAAAATGAGTTCTATGGATATTATTTTTAAAGGAATTTCTTTCCAAATAATTATCTTAAGCTGTATTTTATTTAAATGAATTAAATTAGAACTATTTCAGTTCGGTGTTAGGTGAAATGATCTAGTTATTTGATCTTTTCACTTTCTCAATGCTATCCTCCTCAACAACTCCAGGAGTTGTTCTTTCATTGAACCTGCTCTTTTCCTTTCCTTGATCATCAGTTGCTTTACTGCCTTACTATCCTCCTCTTCTTTCAGCCATTTCTAGATTTCATCTAGACTCTTCTATTCAAACTAAACTCTTGGAGTCACTGTACCATGTGATCTCACTCTTATTACCTTATTGTGTTCCTGCTTCCTCAGTCCCCAGCCCTGGGGACAACTAAGCTCCAATTTGCTTGTTCCTGCTTTCTAGTTTTATTTTGTGTCACAAAAACATATCTCCAGCATTACCCCCGCATTTTCCAAATACAAAGGCATTGGAAGAGGAATGCAGTCTTGAAAATGTGTGATTTTTTTTTTTTTCCAAAAAAGAGTGAGTAGTTCATCTTGATGGGCCTGGTAGGGAATTAAGGGGAATGTGGCCAGAAAGGTGAGTTAGACTTAGGCCATTTCAGGGTCTAAAATGCCATGCATTTAGTTTAAACTCATTCTATAGGTAATAGGGAGTCAGTGAGAAAATACAAGTGGGTAAATGATATTTTTAGAGATACATTTTTAGAAATAAAATATTGGCAACTGTATGGATGGTGACTGACATGTGAAGAATGATTGAAAGATGTTAAACCAGTTAAGAGGTTATTGAGATTGGGCAATCAGAAGATATGATGACCTGACCTGAGCAGCTAGAATAGGAATGAAGAACTAATTCTCTTTTGCTGTGTTCTTCAGAGTATTAGTGTCTTTCAGAAAGTTAATAATGATCTTTGGTGCTATAGGAGACCTTCAGAAAAATTCTTTGAGCTCTTTAACAAGATGACATGTCAATTCATTTTTCTCATGATAAACAAATGATTTTGGCAAATTGGCCATTTTTTCTAAGTAAAACTTGGTGAATCTCTTTTCAGAGATGGAATACATATAGCAACAGGGTCATGCAACATTCATGCAGAGTTTCGTCAAGAAGTATTTCTTTGTATATAAATTATGCCTGCTTGCTATTTAATTTCTATTGTAGAACAGAAAAGTCAATGGCCTAAATTAAGTAAAACCACTGATACTGCCTGAAATGGTTTAAGAGACTTATGATTGAACAATAACAAGAATGATTCAGTTTATGCATAGGAAGGTAATAAAAGTGTTTGGAAATACTTTCTACTTTTAAAGCAGTCACCAAAATTGTCCACAGAGCCTGACTGGAGTTGTTGGCAGACCTCACTGTGCTGCCCTTATAAACCAGAGAACCAGGCCAGTTGAGGGTCTTACAACTTTGGCAGAAGGATAGAAGCAGAAAGAATAGAGTTGGAATGTTGTTTGACATTGTCTTGTTTAGGAAATAAAGGTATAGTATAAATTATTTTCACTGGATGCTACTTTATCTTTTATTACTTTGAAATTCCCAACTCACTCTAAAAAATATTTCAAGGTCTGGGCTGAAGTAAAAAGAGATTCCTAATTTGGGCAGATATTGGAATATTTCTTACAGTCAAGTGTTTTTTCCTCATTTAAGGTGATTTGTTGTCTGCACTGGTAGAATAGCAGTAGCTAAGCACTTTTCAAATGGCAGCCTCTCTTAAAGAAGAAGAATAATTAATTAAACTTATATTCTGACTTAACTGGTTCTTTGCTATGTATTCTTACTTTCTATACTTTTCTGTCATTTCAATATTTTAGAAGGACGCATAAGTAAATTTTTGTGTTCAGCCAGCCATTGTGAAGTAGAATTCAATTATTTATCTTTAAAAAATAGTCTGTGTATTAGTCAATCAAAGGGGTGCTGATGCAAACTACCAGAAATCTGTTGGCTTTTGTAAAGGTTATTTATTTGGCGTAAAAGCTTACAGTTACAAGACCCTAAAGAATCCAACTCAAGGTTCATTTCTCACCCAAAGTCAGTTGCTATGTATTGAAGCAAGATGGCAGGCGATGTCTGATGTCTGCCTAGTCTCTCCTTCCTTCTTCCTCTTAAGGCTCCATGTGCCCAGCTTCTTCTGATCTCAGCTGTAGGCTGGCATCGGGCTCAGCTGCTCTGTTCTCTTCAGCTGCAAACTATCAGGTGAATGGCTCATCTCTCTTCCTGGGACCACAGGATTAAAGTTCATTCCTCTTCTGTGTCTGTGGAGCTCCCTTCCTCTGTGTCTCCTTGATTGAGTGTCCATTTATATAGCCCACAAAGGGGGCAGGGACTCAAACTGAGTTACACTCAACTGACATGGTCTAATCAAAGCCCTAATCTTAAGATAATTTAATCAAAGGCATCTCAGCTGAATCTAATACAGTCAAAGTGTATCATGCCCAGAGGAAGAGATCAGTTTATAAACAAAATCCTTATCCTTTGGGGGGTTCATAAATAATCTCAAACTGCCCACACACCACCCTCTGAATCCCAAAAAAGATATTACAATATTCCAAAAATCCTTAAATTCTTTCGTTAGCAAAGTTAAGTACAAAATCACATCGCAATCCGTATATAGAAATACAGTTTATATTGGGGCAAAGTCCCCACTGTGAAACTTACAAAACAATTTATCTGCTTCCAATATACAAAGGGACAGACAAAGGATAAACATTTGCATTACCATAAGGAGAATTTGAGAGGGAAACATGAGTCATGGGTCCCCTACAGTTCCATTAACCTGCAGGACATACTTCATTAGATTTTAAAGTCTGAGAGTCATTCTAAAGATGATGTTTTCTTCTCCCTGAACATCATAGGAACCCACCCTTTCTAGGCTTGCCCAATGGCCATTTTCTTGATTCCACCTTCATCAAGCATTTGGGTGGCAACTGAAATCCAGACCTCACCCTCCAAGAATGTTGGGGTAATGGCCACACTTTTGCCCAATCTCTGGTTTAGAGTCTCAGTCTCTCTAGTACAGTGAGGTCGAGGAAACATTCTCCTTAATCTCTGGCCTACAGGCTAGACCCTCCCAGAGCAATGAATTGGTGACTTGGCCTTCCCTAATCTATGGGGGATAGGCCCACCCCTCTCTGACCTATGGAGTGTTGACCTCACTCTCCCCAACCCTTGGGGAATATGCTCCATCATCTCTATAGTCTGGGGTGGCAAAACTTTCCCTGAACAGCAGACTGGAACATTCACCCTCTTCAAGTGCCAGGGCAAACTCACCTTCTCTGTATACATGGGGGAGGTTCCTCTATTAGCCCAAGGAGCTGTCTTAATTCCAGACCTCAGCTTCTATGGTTTTCCTCTTAAAGCCATTTTCCCTTTCATCTCTCCCCTCCATGTCCCTTTTAGTCCAGGCTGACAGTGGTTTTTTTCATACAGCTCTCTTAAAAAGCTTCTTGGTTTAGCATGCAGGAAGCAGGGGTTCAAGCCATCAGACAGTAAAACTTTCCACAATTCTTTCCTGGATAACTCTATCTTCAATCCTGATTTACAAGTTCCAAGTTTAATTAAGTCCTCAAATGGGGCACTATCATCTGGGTGCTTGATTTCCAGAGGCTTGGAATTTCCGGAATCTGTTTCTGTTTTCTTTGTGTCCAACAATTCAGTTATCAGCTTGTCTCTTTCCTCTAATATTTTGCTATAAACTGCAAGAAGTCAGGATGCATTTTCCACATTTAGTTTGGAAATTTCCTTGGCTACATGTCCAAGCTCGTAGTTTTCAAATTATGCCTTCCATACAACATCAGGGGTCAATCTTTTTAAGTTCACTGTGGCTTTAAAACATGGATTGCCTTTCCTCCAGTGTCCAATAATAGTTTCATCATTTACTTCTAAGGCCTCATCAAAAGTCTCTTTAGTATCTATATTCCTACCAACAGTCTCTTCAAAGTAATCTAGGCCTTTTCTATCAAGCATCTCACAATTCCTCCAAAAAATACCTCTTACCCATTTATAAAACTGTTCCACCATTTTTGGTAATTGCAAAAGCTGACTCCACTTCTGGTACCAAATTCTGTATTAGTCAGGCAAAGGGGTGCTGATGTAAAGTACCAGAAATCTGCTGGCTTTTGTAAAGGGTATTTATTTGGGGTAAAAGCTTACAGTTAAAAGGCCCTGAAGAGTCCATATCAAGGTTGATTTCTCAACCAAAGTCAGTTGCCATGTGTTGAAGCAAGATGGCAGGTGATGCCTGCCTGGTCTCTCCTTTCTTCTTCCTCTTAAGGCTCAGTGGTCCTAGATTCTTCTGATTTCAGCTGTAGGCTTGCAAAGGACTCAGGTGCTCTGTTCTCTTCAGCTGCAAACTATCAAGTGAATGGCTCATCTCTCTTCCTGGGACCACAGGATTAAAGTTCTCTCCTCTTCCGTGTCTATGGAGCTCCCTTCCTCTGTGTCTCCTTGATTGAGTGTCCATTTATATAACCCACAAAGGGGGCAGGGACTCAAATTGAGTTATACTCTACTGATGCGGTCTAATCAAAGCCCCAATCTTAACATAATTTAATGAAAGACATTTCAGCTGAATCTAATACAATCAAAGGCTATCATGCCCAGAGGAACAGACCAGTTTACAAACAAAATCCTTATCTTTTTGGGGGTTCATTAATAATCTCAAATTGCCGGTGTCTATAATCATATATTTATTATTATTGTACTTCTCTTTTTCTACCTCCTATTAAGGTTTTTATATACTTGTTATATTCTTCCCAATCTCTTACTATAACATCAGCTTTTGGAGGGCAGGGAATGAGTCATCCTTGGATCAGAATAGCCTCTATATATTACCACCTAATTTATCTCATTTAATAGGATCAAGATGTATTTGTTTGAAAGATATCTCAATACTGCAACTGTTACCCCTAGTGAAAAAGCATTTTTATTAATATCTCAAACCACCTGAAGTTATATGAATGTGTCATGTAAATCTTTTTATTTCATTTTATTGGAACTACACTACTACACTACTGTATTTCAACCATTTTGATAGGGACTTGAAAAAGAAAGATGGATAAAATGAAATCCTGGTTGTTCAGTAGGGGAATTTTTAATAAGGAATTGAAATTATTTAATTTTTCTAAAAAAGAATCTTTGAATTCTTCTTGTTGAGTGAGACACGAGGCATGTACTCTGTAGTTGACTTCAGCATCATGGAAATACAATATTTAGTGCTTGGGTTGTGTAGAAAATGAAGGGGTTAATCTGAGCAGAGAGGAGAAATGAGTTCTGATATTCCTCAATATACCAGAGCACTCACTCCTTTTCCCAATAAAAGTATATAAAAATGCCTTTTCTATGTTTTTTGGCTAACGCTATTTCCATTCTAGCATCAGCAATGGATGAGGGGTATGGAAAGAAGAATGCATGTTTTTATTCCCAACAACAACTCCGACTAGGATATGTGAAAACCCTGGAACTAAAGAAGTCATGATAAGGATCTACTGGCAAATAGGGAAATAGCCTTTAATATTTTTCTAGATTTTAGTTAATTATAAAGTAGGAATCAGCTTCAGTAAGTGTTTGAATTGACCCCAAAGAACAAAAACTGTAGTCATGACTTTATTCACTTTGGGTTTTATACTTCATACTTTTTCACTTCTATTCTTGCAAGAATTTAATTTTCTTTATACTGCAAGTGGCTGTGATGGTGTATGAATTTTAGTAAATGTTCAAACACAGTTTTTCTAAACCTTAAAGCGTTTTATTCAATATACACTATTTCAGAGTTAGGAGAAGTTTAAGTGATTATAATTCAATCACACAATTCTCCATAGGCCTCTTACATTTCTACTTGTCTTATGAGCAAAAGCGCTGTCTTCCTTTTCAAGTATGTTTGTATATCTTAGAAGATAAAGATAATGTCGCTCCCCAGAGCAAAGCGCAGGTTTCTATTCTGTTCATTCTAATAAAGATAATAGTCTCCCTCTGGGGCAAAGATCAGGCACACTCACTGCCTTTTAGAAAAAGATTTAGGTTTCCTAAGTTCTCAGTTATTTTGTAACATACCCCTCTGCTTGTACAGACCCTCTTCACACTGACCCATGGAAACTGGAGCTTGAGGAACTGGTGTGTAAAGGTGATGACACTCTAGCTTTTGCTAGTGCTGTAACAAACCATCCTTTGTATCTGATTCAGGAATAGTGTGTCTTCTGCCAGCACCCATGCAACTGTGGCAGGCAAACTTCACAATTCTTGACAGACACAAAATTTCCTATTACAGAATCAAGTGATACTAAAATGTGTGCTCTTAGTAATTATGCAGCTGTGACATTATACCACATTTTTTTCTATCTTTCTTTCCAGTGGTGATAGAGCTTATTTTATTATTATAAATGTGATACAAACAAGGGCAATTATTTGAATGCTGCAGGTAGAAATATTCCCCCAAGGATTGTTATAATAGGGTAATTACATGTGGATATTGTTTTTGGTATTCTTTTAGTTAACTTTTAAGTATCACCTACTCCCAACTCTCCACACAGGGGTCTACTTTATCATTTTCAGCTCTTCACAAATGCTATTCTTTTTAAGGCTCTTAGCAGGCAAGCCTAGGGTATTACCATCAAAGGATATTTGCAGGCCAAGCCTCATTCACAAACCTGTGGGGAATCAAAGAAATGGCAAGGGTATTCTAAATGCAACACTTGTCTTTCAGTTCTCTGTTTTCTTTTCTGGATTGGGGCTGATATTCCTTACCTGTTTCCCTGGAGGCCATCAAAGTGAAACTTTGCTAAGCCTTTTATTGAAGATGATGTGAGAGTAAAAAAATCACTGTATGCTTTCAGTGTAGTATGTGTGTATGTGTTTGTATATACACATATATGCACCCACAAAAGAGAAGTTTGGAATTAATTCTCTAAATCTATAATCAACAGCTCTCTTCATAGAGTTCTCGACACACAAAAGCATGGAAAACACATTTCCCCCTGAATTATCAGAGGCTATAAGCTGTTTACTAATGCATTTTTAAGTGAGCCTGTGAATCAGGTAGTGGCTAAAGCAGTTTTTAGGGTCATTTGGTTCTATACCAGGATCAATTTACCATATGATCATTAACTTTTTGAGGGCAGAACCTCTGGCTTATTCATCTTTGCTTCTCCACCAGAGTGCATCTGCCCTCAAACATAGGTGGTACTCAGTAAATGCTTGTTTACATTAATGAAGAAAATAATAATTGGATTCAAGAGTAGTAAATGGGTACATTTTTGGTAGAACTATTGTATTTAGAAAATGGTTTGCAGGCAATGCCTCTCTTTTCAAATATCCAGCTGTTTTAAAAATGGGGCTTAATTATGTTCTTTTGTTTTTGTAATATTTTAATTATTTCTCATAATAATGGCTCAAATAAAGAAATATTAGTGAGAGTTTATTAACTACCAGGTACTATACTGAGCCCTCTCTATAGTACCTCATAAAGCCATCACAAAGCTAATAGAACTATTATTTTCTCAACTGTACAAATGAGGAAATGGGTTATAGGGAGTTTAGATAATTTGCCTAAGGTCAGACAACTAATTATAAGGAGAATCAGTAGTCAAATGGACTGCTTGATTCTAGGCCTATGTCTTAATCAATACTCCTTAGTTCTTCTTCTTGTCTAAATGTATATATTAAAGGTGATCCACAATTTGTAGCAACTAGCCAGAAGATGTTGAAAGGAACTGAAACACAAACTATTTTGAAACTAATTTTCTGTTGCAGTAACTAGATCTTTAAAAGCATTCTTAATTCTTATTTCCCAGCATTCTGGCTGGAGCCCATTAAATATGGGTACTGGTAGGTTGAAAAAACACATGCTTGTACTTGACCTGGGATTGAATTTTCTGAAGACCTTTCCACATTAACAGGTGTTCAATAAATACTTCTTTTTTTTTGATAGACTGAGGATAGAATTAGGATTCTAAATTGTAATATCATTTAAGTTAATCAATAAATCCAGTTTACAAACTTTTCTCATACTTTCCAACCCCTTTGTGGGAAAGTATATACAAATCTTAGAATATTGCAGCAAATTTTATGTGTCTTTTATGGTATCACATCCAATAAAGTGACTAGCAAATGTTTTCTGATAGTGATTCAATTTACTGACATTTAAAAATAATTCTACAGGGGAGAAGCAGCAAGATGGTGTCGGTTTAACTGGGCACTCACCATTTCTCTCGCAAAAAAATGGCTGAGTGGAGGCGAGATCCTGCCCAGTGAGCTGTTTTGGGAACCCACAGAGCGGGGGGGCTTCAGGGCATCAATCTGGAGGAAGCTGGATGAAGAGATAAACTGCTCAAGGTAACCGTGAGTTTCTGGATCCTGTGGCTGGAAACTGTGGAGAGCTAAGCCCCACCCTCAAGGCAAAAAGCCGCTGTGAGCTCCGACTCCTGTCACTGGCCATCCAGGGGAAGGGAGAGTTCTCAGTGTGGGAAGGTTCTGGCGAAGGGTGGAGAGGGGTTTCCTTTCTATGGGTTTGGTTGCCTGGACCCCCTTTGAGCTTTGGGGAGCACACCAACCAGATCAAGGTGGCACCAGGAAGAGGGGAGAATTGAATCTGCTGAGGCAGCCTGATTTCCCTAACTGCCCTGGAATAGAGAAACTTAGCCTACTAGAGGGTGGAGTCAGGCAATTGATTAGGCCCGTGCTGAAAACTATCAAAATTTCAACTCCCCTAAGGAAGTCGGGCACTAGGAAGTGCTTAATAAGCTCCCAAGTGCATATTTAGGTCCCCTGGGAGGAGGGCATGGTCGGGAAGAGGGTTGAGAGTCATTTTTCTGCGGTGGGTTCACTCACCAGGGTGCCATTTGAATTTCAAAAGGGAACTCAACCTGACCTGGAGAGGTGAGGGGGAATCCACTCACAGGCTCACACAGGCTATTGCCATCCTGCTGCTCTGGGAGAGAAAGCAATAAGAATAGAAAGGGGGCAGGGCTAGACTTCTAAGCAGCAGTAATCAACACAACTGACCTGCCTGAGGGAAAGTGACTGGATAGCTGTCTGAAGAGCTAACTGACCCAACAAGAAAGTTTAGCTCAGTGGGGGAATTTCAGCCTAGAAAATGCGAGGTCCCTAGTTTGATTCCTGGCTCCTCTTAGAGTAGTGATCCACTGGGATTATGAAACATCCACCTAATACTTTAGGACAGAGAAAAAAGAGACATTATTTTTTTGTATTAGCTTCTTTTGTGTCTCTTATTCTTCCAAAAAAAAAAGGTTACTTCTTTTTTGAAATTTAATGTAGTTTACTCACTAAAACCCGCTTAAAAACCTGCAGCGGTCAGGCTACAGGGTAATTGATTGATGAACACCAGTAGCCTGAGAAGCCCCTCAGGAGTCTAAGAGGGAAGGCTGTTTTTCCGTAGTCTTTGTTTGACTGCTTGCTTGTGTGTTGGTTTTTTTGTTTTTGTTTTGTTTTCTTTTTTTTTCTTTCCTCTTTCTCCCCCCTCACCTTTTAAAAAAAATTAGGTGCTGCAGGCTTGTTTCTTGTTTGCTGTGTTTCCTCTTCCTTGATTTCCCCTTTTCTGTGTATACTGATTTTGTCTCCTAATGCTATCTCTTTTCCTTCCTTCATCTTTCTATCTTCCACTTTCTGTTGTTGCCTCTCTTTGTTTAGTCCTCAATTTTTCTGGTTTTTATCTCTATCTTGTCTATTCAGTTTTCTTTCTTTTATTAACTTTTTTTCTTTTTGTCTTTTCTTTTCTCTTTCCCTCTCTCCTCAGCATTCTAGCCTTTTAATCCACTCTCTATATTTTCTCTATTCAGTTTCCCATTTCATTGTTGGTACTCCACTTTTTTATCCCCATTACTCTACAATGCTTACATGAGTTAAATATTCATTTTCTTAGGCCTTACACGGTTCCTCTTCTAACTTGCACTATTATTATTACTAATATCTGTTTTCTTTTTTACTTCTTTTGCTTTCTCCAGCCCTAATCTTTTTCCTTCAAGGGAACATAGACAACAGCAAGAAAATAAATAAGAGAATAAGGTCTCAAAGAGAAAACTTAACACACACCCAAAAACAGCAACTAAATAAAACCCTAGAGTTGCGAGAAACCCTAGAGTAGAGAGAGAAGAAGAGTAGAGAGAGGTAATCCCATCAAGATAAAAAGATGACCAAACAGCAACAAAAAATTACAAACCATACTAAGAAACAGGAAGACATGGCCCAGTCCAATGAACAAACTAAAAACCAGGAAGAGATGCAGAACATCGAATAACTAATCAAAGCTGTCCAAACAAATAAAATGGACCAACTTAATGAAGTGAAGGAAGAGATTAAGAATATTAAGAAGACAGTGGGAGAACATACTGAAGAAATTGTAAACATGCATAAAAAGATAATGGATATCATGGTGATGAATGGCACAGTCCAAGAAATTAAATACACTGGAAGCACATAACAGCAGATTTGAACAGGCAGAGGAAAGAATTAGCGATGTGGAAGTCAGTACATCTGAAATCAAACACGTAGTAGAACAGATAGATAGAAAGATAGAAAAAATCCAGCAAGGGCTTAGTGATTTGAGTAACAACACAAAACTTGCAAACATATGCATAATAGGCATCACAGAGGGAGAAGAGAAAGGAAACGGGACAGAAGGAGTGTTGGAGGAAATAATGGCTGAAAACGTCCCAACTATATTGAGGGAGATGGATGTACATGTCCAGGAAGCATAGCACACCCCAAACAGTATAAATCCCAACAGGTCTACTCCAAGACATATACTTGTCAAAATTTCCAATCCTCAAGACAAAGAGAAAATACTGAAGGCAGCAAGAGAAAAGAGAATCATTACATACAAGGGAAGCTCAATAAGATTAAGTGCTGCTTTCTCATCTGAAACAATGAAGGCAAGAAAGGAGTGATATGACACAGTTAAGGTACTAAAAGGAAAAACTTCCAGCCAAGAATTCTCTATCCAGCAAATCTGGCATTCAAAAATGATGGAGAGTTCAAAATATTCACAGATAAGCAGAAATTAAGAGAGTATGCCAATAAGAAACCTGCCCTTCAAGAAATACTAAAGGGAGTTCTGCAGGTTGAAAGGAAAAAGAAAACAGGAGAGAGAGTGTTGGAGGACAGTTTAAGAACAACTAAAAAGACAAAAAAGAGAAATGAAAACAACATATGACATACATAAACCCAAAGAAAATATGGCTAATGTAAGTAATTCCTTGAGAGTAATAACAATGAGTGTTAATGGAAACTCATCAGTCAGGAGACACAGATTGGCAGAATGGATAAGGAAATATGAACCATCTATATGCTGTCTACAAGAAACCCACCTTAGACCCAGGGATTCAAGAAGGCTAAAAGTGAATAGATGGAAAACAGTCTTAGAAGCATATAATAACCAAAAAAGAGTGGGAGTAGCTATACTAAAATCAGACAAAATAGAATTTAAATGCAAATGGACACTATATATTAGTGAAAGGGGTAATCTTTCAAGAAGAAAAAACAATCATATACATTTATGCACCTAACAAGGGCACCTCAAAATACATGAGGGAAACACTGGAAAAACTAAGTGGAGAAATAGATGCCTCTACAATTATACTGGTGGACTTTAATATACCATTATCACCATTAGACAGAACTTCTCAACAAAGAATCAATAAAGAAACAAAGACTTTGAATAATACCTTAGAGGATATGGACCTAATAGTCATATACAGAACACTACACCCAAATACAGCAGGATACACATTCTTCTTGAGTATACATGGATCATTCTCCAAGATGGACCACATGCTAGGTCACAGAAAAATTCTCAATAAACTCAGAAAGACTGAAACTATAGAAGATAATTTCTCTGACCACAATGGAATGAAGCTGGAAATCAGTAAGGGCCAGAGACCAGATTAGGCACAAAGATATGTAAGTTAAGCAACACACTCTTAGAAAAACAGTGGGTAAAGGAGGAAATTTCAAAAGAAATCAGTAACTACCTTGAAAGGAATGAAAATGACAACACAACATATCAAAACCTATGGTATGCAGCAAAAGCTGTACTGAGAGGGAAATTCATAGCCATAAATGCATATATCAAAAAAGAAGAAAGAGTTAAAATTGAAGCCCTAACTGTACATCAGGAGGAATTAGAAAAAGAACAACAAACTAAACCCAAAGGAAGTAGAAAGAAGGAAATAACAAAGATTAGAGCAGAACTAAATGAAATAGAAAATAAGAAAGTAATAGAAAAAAATAAACAAAACCAAAAGCTTGTTCTTCAAGAAGATCAATAAAATTGACAAATCCTTAGCTAGACTAAGAAAAGAAAAAAAGAGAGCAGATGCAAATACACAAAATAAGAAATGAGGAAGGGGATATCACCACTCCCACAGAAATAAAGAATATCAAAAAAAGATACTTTGAAAAATTATATGCCAACAAGAAGGATAATTTAGAGGAAATGGACAAATTCCTAGAAACACACAAGCAGCCCACATTGATAAAAGAAGAAATTGATGAACTCAACAGATAAATCACAAGTAAAGAGATAAAATCAGTCATCAATAACCTTCCAACTAAGAAGAGCCCAAGGCCAGATGGCTTCACAGGTGAATTCTACCAAACATTCTGGAAGGAACTAAGACCAATCCTGCTTAAACTCTTCCAAAAAATAGAAGTAGAAGGAACATTACCTAACTCATTCTATGATGCCAACATTACCCTCATACCAAAGACAAAAAAAGATGCCACAAGAAGGGAAATTTACAGACTAATCTCTCTAATGAACCTAGATGCTAAAATCCTCAACAAAATACTTGCTAATGGTATTCAATAACACATCAAATGAATTATACATCATGACCAAATGGGTTTCATCCCGGGTATGCAAGGATGGTTCAACATAAGAAAATCAATCAATGTAATACACCACATAAACAGATCAAAGAGAAAAATCACATGATCATCTCTATAGACACAGAAAAAGCATTTAACAAAGTATAGCACCCTTTCTTGATAAAAACACTGCAAAAGATAGGAATAGAAGGAAACTTTCTGAACATGATAAAGGGTATATATGAAAAACCCACAGCTAACATCATCTTCAATGGTGAAATCCTAAAAGCTTTCCCTCTAAGATCAGAAACAAGATAAGGATGCCCACTATCACCGCTCCTATTTAACATTGTGTTAGAAGTACTTGCTTGAGCACTGAGGCAAGAAAAAAAAATAAAAGCCATTTAAATTGGAAAGGAAGAAGTAAATATTTCCCTATTTGCAGATGACATGATCCTATACATAGGAAGCCCTGAGAAATCTACAACAAAGTTTCTGGAACTTATAAATGAGTTCAGTAAAGTTGCAGGTTATAAGATCAATGTACAAAAATCAGTAGCTTTTTTTTTTTCAAAGTTTTTATAGTTTTATTAATCGTCTAGTGAAAAATCTGCACAATCATCAGTCGAGTCACTGGAGAATCTTTACTCCTTCTGTTACCCAATCTCCGGCTCACCTTTTGCCAGCACCAACATTGGCCTTTGCAGTTCCCCTGACTTTCTTCATTCTGTTCTTGCGTTCTTTTCGCTGTTTTCTTGAGGTCTTTTTCTTCTCATACAGGCCATGTCTTGCAAGTCTGTGTTTGGGTTCATTTTTCTTTGCATAATCCAAGGAATCATAAATCATGCCAAAGCCAGTTGTCTTGCCACCACCAAAATGGGTTCTGAATCCAAATACAAAGATAACATCAGGTGTGGTCTTGTACATTTTGACTAGTTTTTCCTGAATTTCATCTTAGGTACTGTGGCTTTCCCAGGATGAAGGACATCAATGACCATTTGTTTCCGCTGAAGTAGTCTGTTGGTCATGAATTTCCTGGTCCGGATAGTTACAGTGTCATTCATGATGGCTGGAGTTCTTCAGGCAGCCAGGGAAGAAATCAGTAGCATTTTTGTACATCAATAATGACCAATCTGAGAAGGAAATCAAGTAAAAAATCCCATTTACAATACTAACTAAAAGAATCAAATACCTAGGAATAAAAGTTTTTTTTTAAAGATTTATTTGCTTACTTTATCCATTTTAAATCCCCCTTCCCCGTTTTGCTGTTTCGTGTCCATTCGCTGGGCAATTCTCTGTGTCTGTTTCCTACCATCTCTTCTCATCCTTCTCCTCCAGTCTTCACCAGGACTCGATCCTGGAGACTTCAGATGTAGGAGAGAGGTGTTCTGCCACCAGCGCCACCTCAGTTCCTGGTTTTCAGAGCATCTCATCTTGTCTCTCCCCTGTTATGTCATCATCTTGCTGCATGGCTCCCGGGGCCTGGCAGCTCACCGGCACACAGAGCCTGGCAGCCCATGCACCTTCTATATATATATAGTTTTTTTTTATTTTACCAGGAGGTCCCAGGGATCAAACCCAGGTCCCTCCATATGGCATACGGACGCCCAACCATTTGAGCCACATCTGCCCCCCCTAGGAATAAATTAACTAAAGATGTAAATGACTTATACAAAGAAAACTACACAATACTCTTAAAGGAAATCAAAGAAGACCTAAATTAATGGGAGAGTATTCCTTGTTCATGGGTAGGAAGACTCGACATCATTAAGATGTCTATCCTACCCAAACTAATCTATAGATTTAATGCAATCCCAATAACTATGAAACTTATTTGGAAGTACAAGAGGCCCTGAATAGCCAAAGACATATAGAAAAAGAAAAATGAATTTGTAGGAATCATACTACCTGAATTTAAAACATAGTGCAAAGGTACAGTGGTCAAAACTGCATGGTATTGACACAAGGATTGACATACCACCCAATAGAACTGAATTGAGAGTTCTGATATAGATCCTCGCATATACAGTCATCTGATATTTGACAAGACCACCAAGCCCACTCAACTGGGAGAGAATGGCCTCTTCAAAAATTGTGCTTGGAGAACTAAACATCCATATCCAAAAGAATGAGAGAGGAACACCATCTACCTTATACAAAAATCAGCTCAAGATGGACCAAAGTTCTAAATATAAAAGCCAAGACCATAAAGACCTTGGAAGATAATGTAGGGAAGCATCTACAGGACCTTGTAATAGGAAATGGCTTCATGAACTTCACACCCAAAGTATGAGCAGCAAAAGAAAAAATAGATAAATGGGGGGACCTCCTCAAAATTAAAACCTTTTGCATTTCAAAGGATTTTGTCAAGAAAGTGAAAAGACAGCCTACCCAATGGGAGAAAATATTTGGTAACCATATATCTGATAGGAGCCTAATATCTAGCATATATAAAGAAATCCTATATCTAAAAAATAAAAAGACAACCCATTTAAAAAATGGTCACTATTTGAACAGACACTTCTCCAAAGAAAAAATACAAATGGCTAAAAAGTGCATGAAAAGATGCTCAACATCACTAGCTATTAAGGAAATGCACATCAAAACTACAACGAGATACCATCTTACTCCCAGTAGACTGGCAACCATTAAAAAAGCAGAGGACTACAAGTGTTGGAGAGGATGCGGAGGAATAGGAACCTTCCTCCACTGCTGGAGGGAATGTAGAATGTTCCAGCCATTTTTGAGGACAATTTGGCAGGTCCTCAAAAAATTAACTATAGATCTGCCATATGATCCAGCAATTCTACTGCTGGGTGTATACCCAGAATAATTGAAAGCAAGGACACGAACAGATATATGCACACCAATGTTCATAGCAGCATTATTCACTATTGCCAAAAGTTGGAATCAACCTAAATGCCCATCAACAGATGAATGGATAAACAAAATGTGGTATATACATACAGTGGAATATTATTCAGCTGTAAGAAGGAATACAGTACTAACACACGGATAACTTTGATGAATCTTGAGGACCTAATGTTGAGTGAAGCAAGCCAGGCATTCAATGACAAATATTACATGACCTCTTTGATATGAATTAAGCAAATTGAGTGGGCTCAGAGTGCTAGAGTCTGGAAGATAGGTTTACAGGAAATAGAAAGGGAGAAGGTTGTGAGCCAACGCCCATCTGGGCGAAATCTATGATAAGGTGCAAGTGAGTAGTTGTGCAGCGAAGGGAAAAGGCAGTGTAATGATACTATTGGGTTGGGTGGTACAAGCTTGACACAGGGGTTACGGTGGGGAAGATGTGTTGGATGGTCCATGTAACCGGGGGGAGGGTTGGGGATGGAGCAGGTGAACACTGGGGATTGGCAGGTACGTGGGTGAAACTACAATGTTGAGAAAGCTTTTTTGGCAATATGGCGAGGTAGGGTTACTGGTTTAGGGTGTTGGATGGGGGGGCATTTGGGACAGGGCATACCTGGGGCAGTCTTTTAGAGAATGTGCAAGGGATCATTTTATCAAACTGTGTTGTATCAGTGGGTGGAGACCTACATAATGAGTGGGAAGGAATTGGACTCCCATTTTGGGGAGGCCCAAAATGTTCTCAAACAGAGGGGAGGGTGTCTCTTGAGAGCATGGGCAGTTCCTAATAGGGGAGGCCAGACTAATGTGTCAAGCCCTCAGCGTTGTTGCAAGTATCTGTGAATCTTGTCCTTGTTGCAAATATCTATGAATCTTGTCCTTCAAGGAGTGAAGCCTGGCAGTCACTGAGGGCCCCGATGGGAGGGGGAGGGAGGAATAGAAAAGATGAAAGAGGGGGAACTTAGGGGGAAATGGAAGTGTTTTGCACGATCTTGCAATGATAGATACAG
>JAQZBX010017579.1:22686-35626 GCA_029593785.1 Cabassous unicinctus | reverse complement strand
ATATAAAGTGTTACATAAAAAATATAAGGGATTCTCATATGACCCATTTCCCAGACCTCCCACTTTTCACACTTTCCATCACATTAGCAACATCTTTCATTAGTGTGGTACATTCATTGCAATTGATGAACACATTTTGGAGCATTGTCACTAAGCATGGACTATAGTTTACATTGTAGTTTACACTCTTTCCCACTCAATTCTGTGGGCTATGGCAGGATCTATAATGGCCTGTATCTGTCACCGCAATGTCATTCAGGTCAATTCCAAGTCCTGAAAATGCCCCCATATTACATCTCTTTTTCCCTCTCCCTGACTTCAGCACTTCCAGTGACCACTGTCTCCACATCAATGATATAAGTTCTTCCATTGCTAGAATCCCGATAAGTCTATAGTAGAATACCAGTAAGTCTACTCTAGTCCATATTTTATTTGCCAATCCTGAGGATTCTGGGATGGTGATGCCTACTCCACCTCTAATTGAGAGGCACTGCCCTATTTCTAAAGGGAGCTGGAAACACTTCTAAGCTGTGAAGGCCTGGCCGTGCCAGCTGGTCAGAGGCTTGCCTCCATCTGCTGGAGGCGCTGGGGGGTTCTGAGGAGCCAGTGGTCTGGTGGGTGTCTGTGGACCCACACGGCACTGCTTGTATCCGACATTGGTCATGGGAATACTCACGAGGGTGAGTGGGGTCACAGGGAGGGGAAAGGCAGGGCCAAGGGTGGAAGTCGGCTGGCAGGTACAGCAGAGCCACAGCAGCCCTGCCTGAAAGGGCAGATTAACTAAGTTGCTGCATGTGGATGATGAAACCTGCCAAGCAGAGGGTCTCAAATTTTGCTGCACATTAGAATCACTTGAGGAAAGTTTTAAAAATCCTGATGCCCAAGATATAGTCCAAACCAAATCTCTGGGGGTGGAATCCAGACATTTTTTTTAAACTCCCCAAGTGATTCCAACATGCAGCTCAGTTTGGAAGGCAGGATCCTTGAGAGCACTTTGCACAGGTTAATGATGGTTAAAAATGATGAGAGCCTGCTAATGATGATGGCCAAACCACTGATTTTTTATAATCATCTGTCTGTTTACCTGCCTGGTTGCCTCTTTCAAGTATCCCTAACCAATATGTGGGCTAAGAATAGAGTTTCTGAAATAATTTGTTTCCTGAAAGACACAAGCTCATCTTTTTTCATGAGACAAAAACATTCCTAATATTTTATACATGTGAACTACTTCCTAGTTCTGCAGGACTCCCGTGACTCCATTAGCTCTGTTATCAGCCACCAGCTGGCTTAGCACGTCGCTGGGATTTAGTAGAGCAAGGCAAGCACCTGCATACCCCTGACACACATGAAAGTGTAAACAGCACCTGAGTCACACCAGGTCTGCAGGCTCCAAGGTCAGCCAGTGGTGCATTCTACCTCAGGGTGAGCATTCAGATGGTGGTGAACGGCAGTGTGCAAACCATGCCATGAACAAGGCCAGGGTGTTGCTGTATTGGACTCTCAGGGATGCAGCTCCCGTGGAATGAGGGGCTGGACTGCTATTTGGAGATGGCCACACCAGGGCATGCCGAGGGTAACACCACGGCCCAGCAGGGCCCCGTGGTGACTTCCATGGGGAAGGAATGGATGCACAGGTGAAACCTCTCTGTCAAAGGCAGTGAGGGCCGGAAGCGAGCAGGGAGCTCTCTGCAAGGGGTAAAACCAGTCCTGACAGTGCTCACTTCGGCAGCACATATACAAAAATTGGACCGATACAGAGAAGAGTAGCAAAAGATGACACGCAAATTCATGAAGCATTCCATATTTTCCCTGAATATTTTCAAGAAGTATTTTTAAATGCATTTCTTCATAAGCTCATGTTCCTAACTTCTAAAAGTGTATGGGTAAAGTCCTCAAGAAACAAAATTGGATGATTTAATTTCCTGATCTACCATCATTCCTTAATTACAGTAAACAGGCTTTCAAATATAAAGAAATAAGGGTTTGTTAAAAACTAAAGTTTTGTATAGCCACATTCATATGAATAAAGGATATAAAATCTGAAGAAAAAAAAATCAGTCCTGACAACCAGCGTGTTTCCTCAGGCCTGGGACCTGGAACAAGAGGCTACTGACTGAAGGAAAATAAATACCTGCAGCTTAAAACTCAGCAAGTCTTTGCTGAACTGCAAGGAGAGAACCCTGAGGAGAGAGGAAGGCAGCAGGGGAACGTGAGAGGCCAGCCAGGATCTCAGTGCTGTTTGACTCTATAGCTGTTGTGTGGCCTATCTCAGAAGCCCTAACCTCGGCAGTACATTAGAATCAGCCGAGTAGCTTTTCAAACCATTGCAGCCTGGATGACCCTTGACCAGTTAAATGAGGCTTTCTACGGGTGGGACTCCTGCATCTGTATCTGTGGGTTTTATAAGCTCCCCAGGGATTCTAACGTGCTGCCAAGATTGAGAAACACTGGTCTGGGAGAACTCAGTTCTGCACCCTGGGCTTCGGCCAGCAGAATGTGTGAGAGGCCAGCCTGTGGCTCCCCAGCATACCCAGTCTGGCCATCACTTGGGCAAACACACACTCTCAGCCACTGCTAGTGGGAATACAACTTGCTTCAAACTTTTGAGGAAAGTAATCTGGCAATTTATGAAAAAGTGAAAATTCAGATACAGTACTCTTTAACTCAATGATCTCACCCCTGGATTATAAGCACGCAAAGGTGTTTACTCCAGAATTACTGGGAGGGCCCAAACTAAATTGGAAACACACAGAATGCCCATAAATATAGAAATGACTGAATATGGAAACAACAATAAATTGTACAGACTATGGGATATTATGAAAACCTGAGCAATTACTTTTAAGAGCGTTAGAGCTATAATGGCATGAGGGGTGAATAAATGATAGAAAGAAATAATAAATAAAATAAAAATAAAATAAAACAAAAGCCAACTGTGAGTGTATGTGTACATGTATGTGCATATTTCCATTTGTCTATATTTGAATGTGCATGTAGATATGAGCAGAAGATATAAACCAGACTTTTAACATTAGCTATGCCAGAGAGTTAGGAATGAGAAGGCTTAGAGAGTCTATTAATATTTTCTTCATATTATCTTTACATTATTTTACTAGTTCAAATAAGGATCGAAGGATTGTGGAAACATGGCTGATGAGTTAGACATAAGTCTTAGCTCTCACTAAAACAACAAAGAAAAAGCCAGAGACTGCTGTGGGGATCTGCTTTGGGGCACAGCAAACCAGGACACTGCTTACCAACTCCCAGAAGAGTGAGGGCCAGAGACACAAAGAAGCCAAAACAAGTCATCGGGTTTGTAGGTGTACATCCAGGAGACTCGAGTCTTTGGGCTGTCCATGTGCCAGCTGGGCCCGGAACCTCAGCGGAGTTGCAACAACTACTCTACAGCTCATTGGACTCACCCAGGACAACTAACAAGGAGATGATGATGGACAACGACCATCTCAAGGAACAGAGAGAATCTGCAACTGCAAGCAAATTAGACCCATCCATCTTCCCCATGGGATCACAGCCCCCTCTCAATTAGAGGTGGAGTGGACATCACCATACCAGAATCCTCAGGATTGGGGAAAGAACTATAGACTAGAGTGGACTTACTGGTATTCTACTACAGACATATTGTGATTCTAGCAATGGGAGAAACTACAACATTGATATGGAGCCAGTGGCCACTGGAGGCTCTGGGGCAGGGAGAGGGGAAAAACAGTTGTAATATGGGGGTTTTTTCGGGACTTGGGAATCATCTTGAATGACATTGCAATGACAAATATAGGCTATTTTATATCATCCCATAACATGCAGAACTGTGTGGGAGAGAGTGTAGACTACAATGTGAACTATGGTCCATGCTCAATGGCACAGCCCCAGGATGTGTTTATCAATTGCAATGAATGTGCCACACTAATGAAGGATGTTGTTTACGTGGGAGGGTGTGGGAGGTGTGGGGAGCGGGGCATATGGGAATCCCTGTATTTTTTGTGTAACATTTATGTAATCTAAGTATCCTTTAACAAATTTTAAAAAATAAGGATCAACTACTTTTATCAGTAAAATAATAAAGTAAAAGCACAGAGCAGGCTCTGGGGTAAGACTCCGCAGGTTCACATCCCAGCTTTGCATGTCCTAGCTTGAGTTACTTCAGCTCTCTGCCCCTCAAGTTCTTCATCGGTAAAAAGGAGACCATAGTGATGTCCGCATCAGAGGGCTGTTGTGGGTATCAAGTGAGATAATCCACAAGCATTTTGCACAACAGCTGGTATATTATATGCCACCTATAGTAATAACTTAATAAACGCTGTTTCTGTTGTGATGGGAAGAAAACCTTACCTAAGCCCCTAAGGAGCTGTCTTCTAAATCTAGGTGAACCCACTGCCTCCAGCAAGGAAAGAGACCATAAGCCCCATTTTTGCTCTCTACACAGCAGAGCAGTGCCCCAAATCAGCCTCCCCGGGAACATAATGATGACTTCTGTGCAGCCAGCACAGCACTACAGGTGGGCAATGTCCATTATTATTTCCTCCAGCCTCAAAACGGGTCATACTGTTCTGCTACCAAGTGACAACTTCTGTTCTGGGCAGGCGAAGGGCCTGGGATCTCCTGGGAATGGATGCCCTACAAACAAAAATAGTTAACATGATTATGCAACTGCAGTCCCACTCAGCAACTGGAACTTCTGCAAAAGCTCACAGCGCATGCATGGCTTTGGTCCCTGACCCTACTCCTACTAGGGACACAGGAACCGGAGAGAGTTAGAATGATGATTGAGTGCCCGTGCTGCGCCCACCGTGTGTGGAGTCAACTCTCCAGGCCTGGGCAGCCAGCCTTGCACACTGCCCCTTGCTACGGATGTGGCAGGACCCAGTCGCTTTTGTCTGGGCCACCTCCTCTGAGAATTACTGGAAAGTCCTATTGCTGACAAGCAGAAAATAGAACCCAAAGGAGAGGACCAAAGGGTCTTGCCCTTCCTTTAACTGAATTACACTGCGGATGAAGGGAAAATGCCAGTAATATCAAAACCCAGGGGCTACTCACTCTGCTATTTACCAAGGAGCGGAATACAAGATAAGGCCCAATCTTGTCCCCCAATCAAGAGGATGTGGTTTCCCTGCAAACCCTGCTCAGACATGTGGATCCTGGGGACCCAGGGGCAGTCTCTTCTGAAGGCTCTTTCTCCCAAACCAGCTGTCCCCCAACAGTCTTTGGTTTGAAAAGATGCCTTTAATGAGGGGAGGGAGAGGGAAGAATAGGTGCAATATGGGGCATTTTCAAGTCATTGGAATTGTCCTGCATGACGTTGCAATGATGGATACAGGCCTATATATACTTTGTCATAACTTATAAAATTGTGCAGGACAGAGTGTAAACTATAATCCATGGTTAGTGACAATGTTTCAACAACAAATGTACCACACTAATGAAGAATGTTGTTAATGTGGAAAAGTGTGGGAGAGGGAGGGAGTGGGGCATATGGGAATCCCCTGTATTCTTTATGTAACAGTTATATAATCTAAAGTTTCTTTAAAATAAATAATTTTTTTAAAAATTGAGAATAACACAAACAAGAACAATTACAAAAAAAAAAAAAAAAAAAATCCTAGGTATTTTGCTTAGCGTGGCTATTTTTCAGTTGGAGGATAAGAACCAGGACAGAAAGGGCAGCAGTCAGACTAGAGAAGAGAGAAAGGAGCACACATGCGTGTGTGGGAGAGGTGAGGCCGTGTGGTCAA
Source organism: Cabassous unicinctus (assembly GCA_029593785.1). Taxonomy (NCBI): domain Eukaryota; kingdom Metazoa; phylum Chordata; class Mammalia; order Cingulata; family Chlamyphoridae; genus Cabassous; species Cabassous unicinctus. Next base: position 29,879 of record JAQZBX010017579.1, on the reverse strand, counting down.
CAGTGGATCGTGTGAGCAGACAGTGGCCAGGTGTGCTCCAAAAAACTCAAAGGTATGTAAAGGTCCTGGGAAAAGTATGGAAATGGGTTTTTAGTCCCTAGTGCATGGAAAGGGAAGAACTAGAAAGGGCAAGGGTCTGGGAAGCAGATAGAGCTGGACTCAGCACTTACTAAATGACCTGGGCAAGTGACATAACCGCAGTCACCACCGTTTGCTCCACTTCGTCATTCAGTCAGCAAAGCATCACTGAACGTGTGCTCTTTTCTAGGCAGTGTGCTAAGGAGAGAGCAAGGAACGAGATACGTGGATTCTGCCCTCACCGACTGTGATGGTTAGGCTACTGTGCCAACTCGGCCAGGTAATTGTGTCCAGGTGTTTGGTCCAGCAAGCACTGGGCTAATTGTAATACAAGAGCATTTATGGACTTCGATCACCAGTGAGTTTATTGGGTGGATGGCTGATTACATCTGCATCAATCAGGGAGACTGCCGTCAGCAATGGGTGATGCTTTTATCCAATCAGTTGAATGCCTTAAAAGGGGAAGTGATTTCAACATTCAGAGAGAATTTTCCAGCTCATCTTTGGACAGCCAACATCTCCCAGAAACTCATCAAGGACCTTCACTGGACTTTCAACGGAGCCCCTGGTTTGCAGCCTTGCCTGCAGAACCTGGACTTGTGCATCCCCATGGTCACGGAGAGACTCTTATAAAATCTCATATTATTGACAAATATCTCCTGTTGATTCCTAGAGAACCCTGACTAACACACCGACTTTATAGTCTATGGAGGGAAACAAACATTTAACAAATTATTATACCTTCTGACTTTCCCACCCTACCCCCACCTTCCTTTTAAAGCCCAGAATATTTATGCTTGAAATATTTTATCAAAACCTAGAAACAATGCAATGTCTATCACTCTTGGTTTCTATTAACAATCGGTACTACCACCATCAAAACGTATTTTGAGTACCACAATGATGTGTATTAAAGTCTGACTTATATAAAGAGGATTATGCAGACACTCTCAGAAGATGTATTGTTTGCCGTTTCATCCTGAAGTCACTGCTGATGTAATCTGAACCCGATATTCCCAGAGGGCAGGGACCCGGGCCTAAGTGGCTCCGGTATTCGTACCAGCAGGACACCAATGACATCAGCACTACCTTATGCTGATGCGTTGAGTGGTAACAGCAGTGACGTCACCACCAAAAGGCCACAATAGCAGAGCGTTCTTGCTGTGTGTCCCCCGCCCACATCCCTGTGCTATAATTGGTGATCATTGTCCTCCAGAATTTCATCATTGCTTTGACCATTTAACAGATACAGAAAGAAACAGTGTGGTTTTCTGTCCCTTTATAATAATGATACTTTGCATTTGTATAGCACATTTAACTTATTCAGTGCATTTTCTTGTCTAGTTGCCTGGTCTTATCCTAATGAAACAAAACTCCATGTGTTTTGTAATTGTCTGTGCCATAGAGACAGCTTAGGAATCAGAGCCAGTGAAACTCTGTGCTGGAGGAGCACCAATGCCCCAAATTGCTTAAGAATAACAAATCCCATAGAAGTTGCAAAGGGAGCCAGCATGAGAGCTTGGCAATATAGCTCTTTCATGGGGAGAAAATACGGCTGGAGCGTATGAATCAATCAGACCTAGCCAGGAGCCCATGGGAATTCTTAGCCGGGCCAAAGGGCTCTCTCTGGTGCCCCCAACCAGGTCCAGGCTAGCACCTGGTTTTATTTTGGAGGAGAGGCAGAGACTGGCCGATGCTACTGGGAATAAGAGGCTATTAAAATTTTGGTAATATTGGCATATTTTTTGGCCTAGAAACATGATCCAGAAATGTTTCTTGCTTTTGCAGCAGTTTGGAAAAGGACAAGAAGGAGTAGCTGGAATGGTGAACATTTTGAAGACTGAAAACAAAAACAGAATTTCTACTTCTCACTGTATTTTGGAAAAGGGAGCATCTAGAAGCAAAGCTCTCACCAGGAAAAACAAGTTACTTGTGATGATGTGATGACTCATCCTGCTGGGTTGACCATCTCCTCAGAAGTTAGGTACTAACTCCTTCAGTCCACTTGGGCACCCGTTGACAAATTATTGCTTTTACTCTGGTACCATTTAGAAAATTATGGCTCTCTAAATCATACCCTGGGGAACTGAGAAAGTGAAAATACCTCCCCACCTGCATTGCCAAAGTCTGGCTTACCCTTCAACTCAGTGATTCGCAACCTTGCTGCACATTAGAATCACTTGGGGACCTTTAAAAATCCCAATGTCCAAGATGTACCCCAGGCCAATTAAATCAGAAACTCTGGGGGTGGGACCCAGGCAACAGATTTTTTTAAGCTCCTCATTGATTCCAATGTGCAGCCAAGTTTGAGAGCCACTGCTCTAACCACTTCTGTTACAATGCTCACCCAAAGGGTGCTGAGGGGTGCTCAGCTATGACAAAGTACATCACACCTACAGAGCACCAGCCTTTCTTTAGTCTCCTCCACTCGCCTTAATCCCGTGCTTGATAGTGAGGATTCTGCTTCACGTATTATGAAAGTAACAGTCCAAGCCCTATGTGATTGTCGGTCTCATGTTCAATAGCCCATTTAGCTAATTAACATGAATCAGACACCATGCTAGGCAAAGCAGCAGAAACAAAAATTAGGAAGGCAGGATCCCTGCCTTCAAGAATACAACTGTATGATACGTGTCCACGCAACTATACTACTATGAGGTATTGTGTGATCAGGGCTTGGGGAGAACCTAAGGTGGGGATTCAGAGAAAGAGCAATGTCTCTTATCTGCACAGAGCTTGTCTTCACAAATCACACATCACACAGACACGCACACACACACATTTATCCCCCTCAGCACAGAACACAGAACTATGTTCATAGTAGGTGCTAAGTACATTGCAGTTGAATGAATGAGTAAATTCAGGTTGGTATCCAAGAATAAATAACCCATCAGTACACATGCTAAGAAGCCATCAAGCCTGACCCCTAAAGCTCTCTTCTCCAATCCCCACGAAACCCAGGTCCCTGCCAGATAACGTCACCTCAACCTGTAATGCCCCAGCCCCACCCCTCTATATGGCAAAGCTTCCCCCAATCCCAATCACCTCCACCTCCCTCCACTCCAACAACCTCCACAATCTCCTCTCTGCCCTAGAAGTTCCCTGGTGCACATCAGCACCTGCGCACACTGTGGTATCTGTTCAGCTGGCTGGATTCTTTCCTATGATAGATCTACAGTTGTCCTCTGGAGTCCATTCTCCCTTTTCCCTGGCATAAAATCTCTGATTTTTAGCTGCGCACATGGTCCCTTCCAAATAAAACCTAGATGTGGTCATTTGACTAAGACCTGGCCAATGAGTTAGTTTGATGTGAGCAACTTTTGGGCCATGTGCTCCAAGGAAATGGTCCTTTTCTTCTTCCCTTCTCTATCCTGTTGCTTAAAAGGAGGTCCTGGTGTGCAGCCCTCGGGGACCAGGTGGACAAGGAAATACCCTAAGGGTGACCAAGCTTAAAAGGCAGGGGAGCCTGGGTCTCTAGATGACCTCGTGAGCCAGTCACTCCCGCCAGCCCGCACAGGCTTGCTCCAGACCGTCATTTACCTTGGAGAAAGTGCCATCTTGTTTCAGCCACAGTTACCTTGGGTCTCTTACTCACAGCTGAACCCATATCCCAATATGCTTTCCTGCCTCTAACACTCCTTACATTACCTGGAGTTCCCTTTTACATTGATGAGAGGCAAAATATATATTTTTTAAATTATTTCTGTCAGAAAAGTCAATGATTTGGTGACTTCTCATTGGAAAACTGCTGAGAGTCCATAAATCTTTACCGATCAGGTCAGGGTGTGAGAATCTGCTTTGCCGATGGAAGCGATAAATTGACCAGACCACTTCTTCTGGTCCATGCAGTCTGAGGAGATTGTAGGGGAGATTGAGAGACCATCAATCTTGGTTATTGACCTTGCAGAGCTTGACCCCTAGTGTAAGGTAAGGTAAAAGGTCAGTAAAAGGTAAGGAAAATAACCAGCTCCCATGGATGTAGGCAAATGGAAGCAGCAAGGTATAAAGGGCTCTGGAGCCAGACAGTGGCCCTGTGACCTACAAGCCGGGTGAGCTTGAGCAAGATGTTTGCCATCTGGTGAAAGCAGATAACTTCACCCAGCTCAAGACTGGGTGGAAAGATTCCATTAGACAGCCATTCCAGGGCCCCTCCCCAAATCTACTGGACCCGAACTTCCAGGGCTGGGGGGCGGGAAGGCTCAGGAATCAGTGTTTTTAATAAGCTCTCCAGAAGCAATGTGAGGCACAGCCAGCTTTGGAGACCGCTCTCAATGATGCAACCTAGAGTTGCTGGTGGTTTCAGGGTTTCTCTCCTCCACCTCCATCACCACGAGGGCTGCGGGACGCCCCCATTTTGCAAAGCTGGTTGTGCCAGTCACACACTTAATTCAGAACCTCCAGTCATGTCTCAGGTCAGAAAGATGTTCTCTCCACACACAACCAGGACACAGCAGTTTGAGGGGATGCTCCTTGAGCCCAGCACACAGCTCCTCCTGGACAGACTACAAAGGAGTTGACAGGTGGCTGCATTTGACTGCCAACCTCTCTTCTCCCTTTCCTCTCACTCTCAACAGATCCAGTTCTCAAGACCAGGGAAGGGGTGCATCTCGGGAGCTGCTTAGGAATCACCAGCACATCCACCAACCATTCAAGTCGCCAAATATTTCCCACAGTGCTTCTCTATCTTGACTGTCCAGAAGAAGCATAGATGGGGTGTTTTCAAACAGATAACTGCAAACCCCAACCCCCAGACCTACTGAAGCAGAACTTTTGGAAATGGTTCAGGCATATGCTGAAAAACACAGATGAGAATTTCTGGGGGAAGAATAAGGAGCGGAGAACAATGAAGCTGTACTGAGACAAAGCTGGGCAGCTGGCTAGGCTCACTCACCAGCTAAGTAACATGTTTGTGCCACTATTCTAGAAACATGCAGGACTCAAGCCCTTGACAGTTGTATTGCAGATTACAAGTGGTAGATCTGCAAGGCTGCTCACAAACAGAACTGTGAAAGTGAATTCCCTGAATACCTACAGTCTGTGAGACCATCCCGTGTGATGGTAAGGAGCTAAGATTTCTGACAGTTGTCATGACAAAAAGAATACTCAGAGTACACATTGGAAGAAGCTTTATGAAATTCTCTTCACATGTGCAATCCTACTACAGGTGATATCACTGCCCAGGAAGTGCCTGCCCCCTGTGAACCTACACAGAACACGCCACTCTTCCCTGGAGACCTGTTTATTTTTCACTAACCAAGGATTTTTCTCATAACATTTGCCTGGAATTCCAGAATAGAAAGGTGTGCAGCCCTGCTCCTAGTCCTATCAATCAGGGAGGGGGAGATGGCAGGTTGGTGAGGGGTTGTAAACTGCAGGAGGGAAGACTAAATCCATTCATAGTAAATGCTACTCCCTCGCAGTAGAATGGCCATTGGTGTGAGGTTGCAGAGAAGAGAATGTTATTCGTTCTTTCATTCATAAACCGTGTTTCAAGCACCATGCCTGGCCCTATCATAACAATAGCGAGCAAGGAAGGTGTGGTTCCTGTCCCCAGGGAGTTTACAGTTGATTGGGATTCTGTCCAGCTTCAGTGACCTCGGAAAACGAGAAGGGCGCCAGCTGAACTGACTGAGCAGCTCAGGACACGTTCGTTCTAATGTCATCTCACCACTCAGTCCACTGGGTCTCAATTTCTCTACGTGAAAATGAGGGGTTTCACAAGATGACCTCTAAGGTCATTCCAATTCCAGAATTTCATCTCCTGATCACATGGTGCCATTGACCTTGTGTCCCACATTGTGCTATGCTCTGAGGCTTCACAGTGACTAGACTCTGTGGTCCTCCTTCACGGGACTCACAGATGAACAGAGAGGGCCACACAGTGCCGTAGGCATGCCCATAGAGCCGTAGCCCTCCACATCTGAGGGTCTGTTACCCTCCTAGAGAAAGCTAGAGCATGTGCACACCCTTTCTGTGTCTATGTGGTAGACGGACAGCATTGATGGCTCCAATTAATGGTCTCCCTGAAGCCACACCCTTTGCCTGTACCACGGCGGTCCCCTCCCTCTCTGATGCTGGGCTTGGCCATGCGACTTGCTTCAGCCAGTAGGACCGTAGTAGATTCGATGCAAGACAAAGCTTGAAAAAGTGCTCGTCCATTCTCATTCTTCTCTTGCATCTCTCTGACTACCCTGAGAATAAGTTTGGGCAAGGCGCCAGAGGATGAGATGTGCAGCAGGGCTCACCATCCCAGCTGAGGCCGTCCTAGATTAGCCAATAACCTACCGACCGCCAGACACACAAATGAGCCCCAGCAAGACCAGCCAATGTCAATGGATCCAGCCAGTGGACCCACAGACCTACAAGAAATATAAATGGAGATTGTTATAAACTGGTTGGATACCTCATCATCCTGGCAGTAGAGAACTGATAAGGGAGGTATCTAGATTCAAGTGCAAAGCCAGAGCCCATATGTCAGGGATTTGTTGTCAACTCCTCTGCTTTGACTGCTGCTACCCTGGGAGAGAAATGAAATGAGAACAGGGCTCTCTCTCCTGCCCCCTCCAGCTCCTGGTTTCAGCAACCCCGTGACAGCAAGTTAAATGTTCCACCTTTCCCTCTGACTAACAAGAAGTGTGCCACAGAAAGCATCTGAAAGTAAATTATACATGAGACACGGATTCTGAACCAGTTGCAAGTTTTGCTCCAGGAAATTTTTACTTTCCTTCAAACATTTCCTCCGAGGGTGAACTACCCTACAAGAAGTCAAATGGAATTAGAAAAGAGCCTTAAAGGAATCCACTTGGGCCCCTCAAAGGTGAGTCACGCATCTTGTAGGGTCCCTGGGACCCTACATAGCTTTCAGTATCGTATCTCTTCATTGAAAGAGCTGAGCGATCTGACTCTAGTGGTGCTCTCTAAGGAGTGTGTTTAAAACAGAATTGACAATTTCCTCTAAAATATGGTGATTTAAAATGTGGACTCAGGTCAGAAAGAATTTCCTTCAAATCCTAGCTCTGGGGGAGCCGATATGGCTCACTGGTTGAGCAGCAGCCTCCCACATACAAGGTCCTGGGTTCAATCCTCAGTCCTGGTACCTCAAAAAAAAAAAAAAA
>JAQZBX010017579.1:9363-22586 GCA_029593785.1 Cabassous unicinctus | reverse complement strand
GCTATTACTATCGTCATGTTTTAGAAATTCCCCAAGCAACACGAGAAAACTTCTCTGACTCAAGGATGGCCTGGTCTCTCTAAGGCAGTCCACACAACTGCCTCTGAGTTTATGTGTCCCTCCTCACAGTAATACATCTCTCAATTAAAATTCACCATTCCCTCCAGAGCCCTGTGGGAAGATCTGCATTAACAGCTAAAATAATTTAAATCAAATCAATCCCTGGCGGCAGAGAGTGCCAGTAATTATAGTAAAGGCACTACCTTTACCATTCTTCTAAGTAATTAATGCATGATAAATATTATGCACCAAAGCGATATGAGTCTTTCTCTGGATTCTTGTATATAAATGCCTTTAAAAACCTCCTCAAGTCAAAGAAATTGGGACAGAGCTTTGTAAATTTTTAGAGTCAGCAGAATGGCTACTCTGTGACAAAGAAGAAAAACACTCTTTTTAAAAAAAAAATTATGTTATTTTAGAAACCCTAGAAAGAACTAAGAGAATATGTGAAAAGGTTCAAGGACAAATCCCATTTTATGAAAACTGCAGTTTATGTACATATATATATATATATTTCTTTTTCTGCAGTTGTATATGGAATGCTACTTTTGTAAAGACCAAAGGAAGCACGTTGTTTTGGATTCAGAGCTCATCTCACTAGAGATGTAAGCTTCTACATTAATGTCCTAAAAATTTCTTACCCACATTTAAAAAAAAAATGTTCTCCCTTATAAAAGGACACCTGCTTCCTGTATCAATTAGTGATTGCCATAACAATGCTGCATAACAAATCGCTCCAAAATTCAGTGGCTGAAAACAATTGCTGCTTGCTCATACGTCTGCAGGTTGGCTGGGGGTCACCTAACCTAGTGGGCTTAGCTCTAAGCTACAGGTGGGTTCAGGTCTATGGCCCTTGCCTCTCAACCTCCTTGTACCATTGTGTTAGCCTTGGAGATGTCAGAAGTGCAAGAAGGAAAGTGGAGACACCCAATGACTATTAAGGCCCACTTAGACTCCTGCCCACATTCTGCTGGACAAACCCAGGCCCGTGCCTGAGTCCATCAGTGGGGAGGCGAAACATACTCTGCTTCTAGCAGGAAGATCTGCAAAGTCCTTTGGCAGGGGTCACGGATACAGGAGGGCCAGCTTCTTGGGTGTGTACCCTGGGCAGTAGCACTGGGCCCCCTGCTGGGAAGGTTGAACTGTATTCCCCAAAAAGATGTGTCCAAGTCCAAACCCCTGGTCACGTTAACGAGATCCTATTTGGAAATGGGATCTCTGACGATGTTACTGATTAAGGTGATGCTTGACTAGTTTAGGGTGGTCCCCAATCTAATCTGAATGGGGTCCTTATCAGTAGAAAACGTGGGAAATTTGGATGCAGATGTAGGGAGAAGGCGGACATGTGACAAGAGGCAGAGATTGAGTTATGCCATGGCCAGTTGGCAAGCCACTGTCAGAGCCCTACAGACTTCAGAGAAAGCATGGCACTGCCCACACCTTGGTTCAGGCTTTCAGCCCACAGAACCGTCAGATGATACATTTCTATGTTGGAAGCCACCCAGTCTGTGGTACTTTGTTACTCTAGGAAACTGAGGCCCCAAGTTTGGTTTAATGCTCTGCTGTCAATATCCCAAAATTCTTAATTTTCTAACAAGGGACCATGAATTTTCATGTTTTCACCGGGGCCTGCGATCATCTGATTTAGCAAAACTGACTCTTTCCTGTGAAAACGTCATGTCAATTTCCCATCTCCTCCAGCTCCTGCTGGCAGAACCACATCATGCAATTTCTGCAATGGATTCAGGTTGCAAGGCTTCAATTTCCACCATGACTCCTCCCTAAAACAGAGGTGTGGCTCCGAGAAGCATAAAAGGGGGAGGGGCATAGGTGGCCACGTCATCTCTGCTTTCTCTTCTTTCCCGCCCCTTCCCACTGGCCTGGTTATAACTCCCCAGTGAACTAAACTCCTTCCTCCTCCAACTGCCCCTCTTCCACATCCCAGTATAGGATAGATAGAGTGGAAATTATCCATCCACTAGAGCTTTCTACATGCATCAGTGTCTCAAAGCCTGTAGTGGGTTTGCACGACACCCACTCTTGGGAAAATAAGGACACTGAACTGGAGAGCCACAGAATTGTAGAACCAGAAGGGACATCCCAACCAAGTCCTCCTCTCTCATGCAGGCTCCGTCTCACTCAAAACTTGATCTAAGGGACATAAACATTTCATAGCCTCCGGACAGCAATCCAAGGTTTGAGGACTGCCTCTTAAGCAAGTTTCTCTTTGTTTTCATTCCAGTCTCTGGGGCTCTCACTTAAGCGCATTTCCTCAAACTGTCCCTTGAAACTGGAGATGCAATAGGCGCTCTGCTTAACCTCCTCCTGATAAGGAGAAGAGCAGCTGATAAACCAGCCTCTGCGTTCCCTGATACGCCCTGCTCCCAAGCCCGTACTTTATAGCCTATCCACGAGCCTACAACAGAGCATCACAAGAACCAAGTGGCTCTTGCCATGAAAAATGAATCATAAGCACAAGTCGACACAAGAATCCTGCAGTTCAGACAATTACCCAAAGAACACATTTTCTGATAATTACAGAGCTAAAAATGGATCCACTTTGAAAATCCCTTCCTTTCTCCGGAGAAAGCTGAGGAGGTGGTTTAACAACAATCAGCTGCTGAGATGCATCACATTCTGGGGTGTTTAGGAGGCTAGTTCCAAGAAATTTCTTGGAAGGTACAGTTCCCAGAAGGTGCTGATGCTAACTAGACCCATTAACCCTCCCTGTCATCTGCAACACATACATACACACAGCCAGGGATCAGAACTCAGAGGCCCCTTGAGAATGAGACAGGGGGTAGGAGGCCCAGGCCAGTTCCACCCTCCGGTGCTGCTCAACCACCGAACAGCACTTACCTAAGAAAATGGGAGGGGGCTGGGAGGGGGATGCTGCCAGTCAAGGATTGGCCGATGTAGCACCAAGCGATGAAAGAAGGGGTTTTAGGCATGAGCTAAGAATCAAGAAAATAATCATATATTGAGCACTTAGGAGCTAGATACACAAGTATTATCTCATTTAACTCTCACAACGATGCGGGAGGTTCTGTTATTATTATTCCCTCCCCGCCACCCCACCCCACTTTAGTATCATAAAGTGACAGACAATGCTGTGGTTTCCACAGATCATAATGTCAGAGGCAGGACTTGGGAGCAGTTGCCTACACACATCCCACCGTCCCATATCACCTCTCAAGTTGAAGGAACCAGAACTGGCTGCGATGAGGTATTAGTAAGGTTAAAATACAGACTACAAATAGAGCATAAAGCATAAACAAAAGGAAAGAATGGGATGGGACAAAGTGTAGGTTAGAGACATTCTGTGTCAATAATGAATATATGCAGAGTTAAAATCTATGTTGAAATACAAATCGTACGAACACAGTAAATGTAGTAAAATAAATGTGCTATGTCATGAATACTATGGGAATGAAGAAATGAAAGGAGTATTGACTATCCTGGAGTTCCCAATGAGAAAGATTTAGATTATAGAAGTACCCGAGAGTTAGAGCCCATTCATTCATTCATTTAATCAATATTTACTAAGTATTCGATGCCACACACTGTTCTACATTCTATGTCACTGGATATGACAAAACAGAACAAAGCTGTGGTCTTTCCAGAACTCAAATTCTAGTGAGAGAACACAGACCTACATGCCCAGCACCCAAATGTGTCTGTGAGAACACAGAGAGTTAACAAATGAAGCTAAACAGGTGAGGTACAGCAAGATCTCAATGACCAGACAACTAAAAGAGCCGACCACTTGATATTACCTTCAGAAAGAAATCATGCTGACATCAATGAAAATGACTATGCTTATTCAGGGCACACTGGGACAGAGGAGAAGAACTGTAGAGCCAAGTGTTAAAGGATAGATAGACATACTCACAGCAAAAGGACTGGAGCACAAAGAATTACAGCTATAGGCACAGGGTTTGTTTCTGCCTAAGTTAGCCAGGGAGACACCCCAGTGCAGCTCCATGGGGGAGCTAGAAAACCACAAGGCTGTGGAGTGTGTGCATGCACGCCTGCAGTTACAACACCTAAAAGTCTTGAGGTCAGTGTTTCCATGTCCTTTATGTCTATGTTAAACTTTCCTCCCTGGTATTTCCCACTACAAAGAACAAGTGCCTTTCACTTTGCAGAAGCAGCATAGGAGGAAAGGAGCATGTGTAAATGAAAAAAACAAAAACACAGGAAGAGGTACATGGAGCACAATGTTTACTGAAGTAAAATGCCTCAGTGTACTGTTTATAGAAACATATGCAAACCATATGCAAATTTGCAAATGGGAATATTAATTCTTGCATCGCCTGTTTACTTTCATATCCTTGGCTTTGACCTTGGAAAGGTCCAGTGCCGTAAGCAGGAGGCCTTGGCAGAGGCAGCCAGACACCGTTACCTGCCTTCTGGCCCAGGTGATATTGAAGGATAAGCAAGATGATAATGTGATGGATATGGATTATCACTGTGCCAGAAAATACAAGATAGTACCTTTGGGATGGTGAAGGAAAAAAAAAGGCAATCTGGAGTTTGAAAGACAAAGCTTTAATTTAGTCTTTACCCAATTCTATCCCACAAACCAGAGACTACGGAGGTGATGGCTGGAGCAGGTTGTTGTGTCCAAGTTATTATCTGAGAAAATAATTCACAAATTCATAAATTACCCTTAAATCTAAATGTTGGGAAACGGATGTGGCTCAAGTGATTGGACTCCCATCTACCATATAGGAGGTCCAGGGTTCGATTCCCGGGGCCTCCTGGTGAAAGGCGAGCTGGCCCACGCGGCGAGCTGGCCTGAGCAAAGAGCTGGTGCAGCAAGATGATACAACAAAAAGAGACACAAAGGAGAGACAATAAGAGACATGGCAGACCAGGGAGCTGAGGTGGGGCAAGAGATTGAGTGCCTCTCTTCCACTCCAGAAGGTCCCAGGATCAGTTCCCGGTGCCGCCTAAAGAGAAGACAAGCAGACACAGAAGAACACAGATAGCAGACAGCAAGCCCAAAACAATGGGGGAGTGGGGGGGAGAAATAAGTAAATAAAATAAATCTTTAAAAAACTCTAAATGTTAAAACAGATCTTTAAAAAAAATCTAAATATTATGTAATTTTCATAGTCATTCTTTGTTCCTTGTATCACTAGTATTTTCATATACCAGTGCTATCTGAGCATACTACCCTGCTGTGAAACACAAGATGTGGAATTCGAACATACTCATTACAGGATAAGTGGTGAGCTAGAAAAATAATTGGCTTCTTGGTTTTAAACTCTCTCTTCAAATGAAAGCTATCATAATCAAAATATAGAAAAAACATCAAGCATTTGCAATTTTTTTCCCTTCTCTCAACCTTAGCATAGCATTTGGTTTCTCTCCTTTTCACATAAGACTCAAAATCTCCTTTTGGGCAGATAGATGGATTTCATGTGGTCTGCAGCCCGTCCCCCTGGAGAGAGGTCAGGGATGGCCTTAGGCTAAAGGATATGGACACTGCTTATTTTATCTGTCAGCTGCTATTCTCTACCCTTTGCTCCAAAAAGTGACCATCCTGACTAGAGAGGACAGACTGGTCTCCCCGCCACAGGGGTCCCCCAGCCATGTCACAGAGTTGTGCTAAATGCCAAGCTTGAGCTGCCAGCACCACTTGAATATGCATCATGCATAGTCTTCCTGAATGAGTGGAGGGCAGCTGTGACCTACAGCTCACCCATTCAGAGCAGCTCTAAGAACGGCTTGGCTCCCACTTTCGTAACAGCTTCCCCACCCCACCCCTCCGACACTCTCAATGGTGCTGCCAATCAAATTGCAAAGCTGAGTGACAGGCTGAACCCTCAAAGGAAACCCAGCATCCAGTTAAGAACTTCCCTAAGTCGGGAGGCAGCATTCCTGAGCCCAGCACTAGACGGAACAAAGGGAGGGAGGCAATGTCAGCTCAAACGCCATCCATCACCATACAAAGATAACAGGCCTCTAAATCTAACCAGAGGGCACTTGCAAATACCCACTGCTGCCCTGACACTTTGATTGATGATCGTACCCTTTTAATTAGCTCCTCTCCTCTCTGTCTCTAGAGGTTTCCAAAGAACTGAGAGATTGCTCCCCCCTCCCCCTCCTCTGCCTTCCTGTGTAGACAGGATGAAGCAGGCACTGAGTGTCACCAGCCTCTCTACTGTGTGCTCACCCCACACCATGGCTCCTCCATCCCCCGCCACGGAGCTCCTGCACTGACCTTTCGCAGCAGGAAGCAGATGCGCTCGATGTTTCTCAGCCGTTCCCTCTGCCGGGGGTGCAAAAAAAAGAGAGGAGGAGAGAGGTTAGGCTGCTGCTGAAAGACCCGAGAAACGAGGCAGCATTATCCATCAGGTGCCTCTCTGGGTCACACAGCCAGCATGTTCCTACCCAGCAGCTTATTTTAACCGTTTCTGGCTCTTTTCCCTCCACCTTGCAGGCCAGCATAAAAGTTTCTGTACTTTTTTCTATAGGCAAAGCCTCGCTCAGCCTCCTTGTATATGTAAGATGGAAAAACTTCAGAACTGGCACCCACGTTCACTGAACTTCCTAAAGCCCTCCCAGAAGGACTTCCCATTTGGCTCTCACAAAGCATTAAATGCCCTGATCAGTGTCTAAGGTGGGCAAGTTCTCTGCCTCTTCTATTTTTCTAAAGGGAGTGTATTTGGAGGAAGCAACCTTCCACTAAATTAGACACCGACACCCCCCCCCGACCCCCCAGGCTGTGTAAGATTTTCCAATAAGTCAAAGTTCGACTCTGGAATCTGGCTCGTTGCCAAGTGAAGATGCCCTGTGGCTGGGCAGGTGATCGATGCTCACATCACCAACTAAACGGTGCATCTCCCTTTTCCTTGTGACTTTTCACGATTTCCGAAGCCACGCTGAACACAGCTGTGGTACCTCCCAGCGCTTCATTATCAAGGCAAATTGGTTGCCATAGATTTACTAGTAATGAGATTCCTCCTGAATCTGGAGAGGACAGGTGGCTGGGGCACTTCAATTTGCCTAACTGAATCATAAATATAATGGTTCCCGTGCATCCTTTAAGTCCAGAGGAAACAGCCTGTATCAGGACAAATTAGTGTCAGGCTGCATAGTCCTCAACCCAAGTGCACATACATGCACCCACAAACACACACTTGTACACACAAACACACACACGAATACACACAGCTGGGCATCCAGGCTGCCTAAAGGAGGATAACTGAAAGCACTGGGAGAAATCAAATGTGAAGGAGGGCGGTACAGGACACACGCCAGCTCCTTCCCCACTAGGCCAGATGTCTGGATGACATCTTTCATTACTTTAAAGCCCTATTGCATGCCCAGCAGGGGAAGGATTAGCATGAGAAACCAGGAGGAAGACAGAGCATTCCTCCTCCTTTCCTCCCCTGGAAGGGAGTTCACCTAGAAGGTCCAAAAATATTTGGTGCTTTAGGGGATCTTAAATCCAAAGAACCAGTGGGCTCCCTCGCGTTCATTCTCACCAGTCAGCAGTTGTTTGAAATGCAAGTCCTTCCAGGACCCATGTCACCAACGAGTAAAGTAGCTTCTTCAAGCTACCTGAGCCTGAAATTATGCTTCAGAGACTTTGCAGAGGACCAGAGAGAGAGCTTGAAGATACGTTAAATGAGGCATCCAAAGTGTCTAACATCCTGCAAGGGAATACCATCATATGAATTGGGAAAATATCTCTAATACTCTCCCATTTAGGATTTTTATGTTTTTTCCCTTAAATCCCAGAGAAGAGTCCTTCCCCAGGGGGCATGTAGGAGCTTTAGTCTTTCCATGAGATATCCAAGATTCAAAAGGCCATATTCCTTAAATTAATTAGTTAATTCAAAGTGTGCTTTAATAATAGGAGTAAAAACAAAGTTGAGATCTAGCTTCTATGCTACACAACCTTGCCCTTCAAATTCATTCATTCTTTTACCAACATATATGTACTGAGCACCTATTATGTGCAGATTCTGTTCTTGCATTGACCTTTAACAGAAGCTACAGGTGGAGCTTATACTAGTCCTAATTTTCTATGTTCTATCTAAAAGGGAGTTGTCATGGTGAGATGGAAATTGGCTCCACAAAAAATGCCTCATGGTTACACCAATCACCTGTGATACAGTGCAGAATTCGCACAATGGAATTGATTGGCAGGACAGATTTCTTCCTTAGCATGTACCCTGAGATCATGTGAGAAAGCTCAGGATGTTCTAAGTGAGCTGCTTCTAATTTGTGCCCAAACAACTGAGATGAAAGTGTTTTCATTTGCTATGCTGCCAAAAGCAGATACTAAAAAATGGACTGGCTTTTAATAGTGGGAATTTATTAGCTGACAGGCTTACAGTTTCAAAGCTGAGAAAAATGTCCAAAGCATCATCAGGTGATGCTTTCTCCCCAAAGACTGGTTGCTGACCATCCTGGACTCCTCTGTCACATAGC
This sequence comes from Cabassous unicinctus, assembly GCA_029593785.1. Lineage (NCBI taxonomy): Eukaryota > Metazoa > Chordata > Mammalia > Cingulata > Chlamyphoridae > Cabassous > Cabassous unicinctus. Next base: position 14,075 of record JAQZBX010017579.1, on the reverse strand, counting down.
AAGACACATGGCGGTGTCTGCTGGTTTCTCCCTTCTCTTCTGGGTTTTATTGCTTTCAGCTTCTTGCTTCTATGGCTTTTTCTGTCTTTGAATTTCATTCTCTTAGAAAGTATTCCAGTAAGAGGATTAAGATCCACCCTGGGTCACAACTTAATGGACGTAATCTTATCAAAAGATCCTACTTACTGTAATAGGTTTATTCCCACAGGAATGGATTAGCTTTAAGAACATGATTTTTGGGGATACATGCAGTCCCAAACCACCAAACTCCACCCTCTGTAGCCCCCAAAACATATTCTTTCCATGTGCAAAATATGTTCATTCCATCACAATATCCCAAAAGCTTAAGTTGTTTCAGTAATAATATTAAGTACAAAGTCTCATCAAAATTGGTTATAGGTGTGGTCTGTTCTGGGGCTCAATTCCCTTCCAGCTGTGGACCTGTGAAACCTAGAGAACAAGTTATCTGCTTCCAATATACAATGGAGGGACAGTCATAAGATAAACATTCCCATTCTGATAGGGAAAAACTGGAAATAAAACAGGTGTCACAGGACCCAGACAATTCCAAAACCCTGCAGAGTATACTCCATTAAATTTCAAGGTCTGAGAGTCATCTATAAAACCACGCTTTGTCCTCAGGGCCTGATGGAGTGGCAGCCCCACCCCTTCCAAGGGCTTTAGCAGTAGCTATGCTCTCCCTGAACACTGGGGTGAACACTCCAACATCTTCAAGCAATGGAATGACGGCTGAACTCTAGACTCCACACTCCTCAAGCATCAGGATGACAGCCAGCCTCTCTGTAATCTCTCAGGCATCTGAGAAACCTGGGGTAATAACACTCTTCCTCAACAATGTAGTAGGAGGCCTGCCCTCTCCAAGTACTGGGGCATACTCACCCTTTCCACATGGCTGGATCTGCTCTCTTGGCCCAAGAAAATGTCTTCTGTCCAGACCTCAGCTTCCATGGTCTAGCCCTTGAAGTGTTTTTTCCTTTATTTTGTCCCTTTTAGTTCAAAGTGACAGTGACTCCTTTCACACAGATCTCACCAAAAAACTTGTCGGTTTTACATGTAGTACATAGGGGTCCAATCCATCAGAAAGCATAACTTTCCACAAATCCTTTCTGGATAACTGCATTTCTAATCCTGACTTGCATTGAAACAGCTGACTGATTCCATGTTCAGTTAAATCCTCACATGGGGCACTATTCTCTGGGGACTTGATTTCTGGAAGCACAGAATTTTCCAAACCATAAATATCTGGTTTCTTTGTGCCCAAGAGTTCAGTTCTCAGCTAATCCCTTTCCTTTTACATTTTAAAATAAGCTGAAAGGAGAAACCAGGCAGCACTTTCCACACTGAGTTTGGAAAGCTCAGCTAAATATCCAAGCTCGTCACTTTCAAATTCTGCCTTCCATCTGACATAAGGACTCAATTTTGCCAAATTATCTGCCATTTTAAAATAAGGGTAGCCTTTCTTCCAGTTTGCAATGACACATTTATCATTTCTGTTTAAGGCAGGTATTAACCTTTTTTGTTCCACGGACCCCTTTGCCAGTCAGGTGAAAAACACAGACCTCTTACTAAGTCCACACTGCACTGTGTATTATTTAATAAATATATCAGACCCACACCAACACGTTCCCACAAGAATAATGCTTTTTTTATTTATTTATTTCAATTCAAGTTAACGGATCCCTTGTTAAGAACCCCTGGTCTAAGGCCTCATTGGAAGTATCATTAGCATTTGTGGCAGTTTGAGATTATTTTATGAATCCCAAAAAAGAGAAAGATTATGTTTGTAAACTAATCTATCCCTGTGTGTGTGATATCCTTTGATTGCATTAAATTCAGCTGAGGGGACTTTGATTAGATTACCTATTAAGACTGCTATGGGGCCTTTTATTGTACTACATTAGTGAGATATGATTCAAGTTGAGTACCCTCCCACTCACTGGGTCTGATATAAATGGACTCACATAGACAGATAGAGGGAAAAAGGGAATTGGCATATTTAATTTCACAATGTGAGAAAGAGGATTGCTTAAGCATGAAGCGCCCAAGAGGCTGGGCCCATGGAGCAGATCAAGAGGAGACCTGCCCTGCTAAATGCCTGATAGCTTACAGCTGAACTTGGGAAGAGAGCAGAAGAGCCGAGACTGATATAGAAAGCCCCAAGAGACAAGCCCTATGCCAGCTTGCAGCTGAAATCAGGAAGAAAGAGTAGCAGGTGAGCCACATAGAGGAAGCCCAAAGGGGAAAGAGAGACCTGGGAGAGATGCCCACCATCTTGCTTCAACACGTGGCAGCTGACTTTGGTGAGAAAACACATCTTACAGTGCCTTGAATTGTACTTTTCACAGCCTTGGAACTGTAAGCTTTTACCCCAAATAAAACCCCCTTGTAAAATCCAACACTTTCTGGTACTTTGCATCAGCAGTCCTTTGGCAAACTAAAACAGCACAATTCCTACCAACAGTCTCTTCAAAGCAATCCAGGCCTTTTCTAGCAAGAACCTCACAAGTCTTCCAGGCTCTACCCATTACCCAAATTAAAAGCCTTTTTAAAACATTTTTGGTATTTGCAATAGCAGCACCCCACTCCCAGTACCAAAATCTGTTTTAGTTTGCTAAGCCGAAGAAAGCAGATACCACAAAATAGGTTGGCTTTTAACAGTGGGAACTTATTAACTTACAAGCTTATAGTTATGAGGCTTAGAAAAATGTCCAAATCAAGGCATCATCAGGTGATGCTTTCTCATCAAAGTCTGGCTGCCAGCCATCCTGAACTCCTCTGTCACATGGTAAGGTATGATGGTGTCTGGTGGTCTATTCTTTCTCTTCTGGGTTTCGTTGCCTTCAAATGCTTGTTTCCATGGTTTTCTCTTTGAATTTCATTCTCTTATAAAGGATTCCAGTAAGAGGATTAAGACCCATCCTGGGCCATGCCTTACTGAAGTAACCTTATCAAAAAGCCATTCTTTCAATAGATTTACAGCCACCAGAATGGATTAGCTTTAAGAATGTGATTTTAGAGGAGAACCAAGACAATGGAATAGGGAATGGGAGGCTGCACTCCTCCTCAAGAAGTGTGAAAAGATAGGCAGGCTTACTGGGTATAAAGGAAACCATGGGTTCACAGAGGTGATTGGAGAACATGGCTGGAAAGAGTGGGCCCAGCTGGGCACCAGGGAGTGGTGGGCCACAGGGCGATCCAGCCACAAGGGGGAGCCTAACCGGACACTGGAGTTGCCTGAGAGGTAGGCCATTTTGTTTTGTTTTTTTCCTATTCCTCATCTTGGAAACTGCAGAGAGACAGGTTGCAGGGTGACTGATTGGCAAGCATGGGCCACCGACAAAGAGGAGCCTAGCTGGACACCTGTGGCCTGAATAGAAGGCCCTTATTGTCTTCATCTTCATCTTCATGTTTGTCTCCATTTTCATCTTCTTCTTTGTTGTCTTCTTCTTATTCTTCCCCTTCTCCTTCTTCTTTTTTCTTTTATTTATTTTTATTTTTATTTTCTTTCTCTTTCTTTTCTCCACTTCCTTTTTTCTTTCTTCCTTTTCCTCTTTTTTCTTCATGTCATTGTTCTCTTCCTGTTTTCTTGTCTTTTTTTCCATTCTTTTATTTTTTTCAGTTAAACATGGGCAATTCTAAAGATTTAGAATAAGTGGAACCAAGTGCCAAAGGAGAGCCTTAACACAAAGCCAAACAAAAATAAAACCCTAGGCAAAAGAGAAAAACTGACCAACAGAATAAATCTATCAAGATAAACAGATGCCTAGACATCAGCAAAAAATTACAAGACATACTAAGAAACAGGAAGATTGGCCCAGTCAATTAAACAAACTAAAAAGCAGAAGGAGATGCAAAATGTGGAACAACTAATCAAAATATCAACACAATATCCTAAATCCTGAATCAATTCAAAGTGGTGAAGGAAGAGATAAAGGATATTAAGAAACACTGGGTGAGCATAAAGAAGAAATTGTAAACATGTGTAAAAAAATAACAGAACTGATACTAATGAAATGCACAATAGAAGAAATTATAAATATACTAGAATCACACAACAGCAGATTTGAATAGGCAGAAGAAAAAATTAGCAAAGTGGAAGGTAGGACAAAAGAAATTGCACAGATAGTAGAACTGATGACAAAAAACTGGAAAAAATTCAGCAAGGACTTGAATAACAGCATGAAACACACAAACATATGCATTATGGGTGTCCTAGAGGGAGAAGAGAAGAGAAAAGGAAGAGAAGGAATGTTTGAGGAAATAACAGCTGAAAATTTCCCAACTCTTATGAGGGACATGGATGTACATGTCCAGGAAGTACAGCATACTACAAACAGAACAAGTCCTAACAGACCTACTCTGATACATATACTAATCAGATTGTCAAATGCCAAAGATAAAGAGAAAATCTTGAAATCAGGATGAGTAAAGAGAGCCATCACATATAAGGGATGCTTGTTAAGATTAAGTGCTGATTTCTCATCTGAAACCATAGAGGTGAGAAGGCAATAGTTTAACATTGTTAATGTGCCGAAAGAGAAAAACTGCCAGCCAAGAATTCTGTATCCAGCAAAATTGTCCTTCAAAAATTAGGAAGAGGGAAATGGATGTGGCTCAAGTGGTTGAGCACCTGCTTCCCACATGGGAGGTCCCGGGTTCAGTCTCCAGTGCCTCATGAAAAAAAAAAAAAA
>JAQZBX010017578.1:11080-35531 GCA_029593785.1 Cabassous unicinctus | reverse complement strand
TTTTTTCTTTCTTTTTTTTTTTTGTCATGTACTTGTTTTTTTTTAAAGGAAGTACTGGGGGTTAACCGCAGGACATCATACGTGGGAAGTAGGTGCTCAAACCTCTGAGCTACACCCCCTCCCCTGTCTTTCACTCTTTTGTTCCACACTGTGCATTTTAATATTTTAACATGTTAACTTTGGGGTTTATTCCCTGAGATGTCTGTTTCTTGATTTTGGAACCAGCTGGTAATAAGACAGAGATTTTCTTGAGTCTCAGCCCTCTTATCAGGAAGGTCTGCCCAAGACGAATGCAGTATACTGTGTACTGTGTACCCGCCCCATATCTTTTTGGGTCTTGGTCTTGTCCTGTTCTTTTGCATGTTAAATGTTTGTAGTTCCCCTATTTAGAGGAGTTTGGTTGTCTGTTCTGTTTCCCAGGAGACAGATCTATCTCTCTGGGGTATTTGAAGCCAGGAAGTTTTTGTTTCAGACAAAGAAATTGCCTCTGTAGTTTCTTACACTCCTTTTATTGTCTGTAGCTGCTTTTGTCTGGAAAGCAAATTCTGTGAGGATGGGAATGCTGGAGAGGATTTTCCCAAGTCAGTCTTTCCCAGCTGAAACAGGGCGAGGGACCCACAAAGGGGGCATCATAGCACTTTATTAAAAATTGTGGAAAGCTGACCTCATGAGAGAAATTACTACTACAACAATATGTTTTGCCCAAATATCTAAGAGACCATTTTCTTAGACTTTTCTTTGAAATCTAAAAGAGTGAAATGAAAACCCTTAGTAATAAGTTTGTTACATGGAGATTGCTGTCAATTCATACTGTAACTAAAGGCAAGTCTCTTCTCCTTTCTCCTCATCTACCAGAGTTTATGCTATGAACTCATTGACTACAGAGTTAATAAAGCGAGTTTCCCATATTCAAACAAGTCATCTAAAATAGATAAGGTTGGACTCCATTTTCATTGGGAGAAGGGTGTCCATGTGCCTCCCTGCTATGCTCACTACCCTATTCTCCCTGGAGAATGTGTAACTGTAAGGAAATGGTTATCAGTCAAGTGGTAAATCACAATATTTGCCAAGAAGGGAGGGAACTACATTGCTCTGAGGTTTGTGTGTGGATTCTTTTACAAGGGTTTCAAGGTTAGAGCTTTTGATGATGGTCTATTCAGTAAACTTCAGCCTCTTCGTCTTTGAGGGCGCTTTCCGTATGAGCAGGTTAGGCCAGATTTTAGTATCTGTATGGCTAACAGTTGTTTAATACTCAGTGGGTGTGCTTACTAGGAATTTTGCAGCGAATGGATAAATGAGTCTGATAAATGCTGTGTGACTTCTTTCTTTCCAAGGTTGTGCTCAGATTCTGCAAGGAAATGTAGTTGTTTCTATGTGTGGTCTTGGGAAAGCTTTCATTATTCATCTTGATTTCTTCATTGGTAAATAGGAATACCTATAATGGCTTGATCAAATAGCCACTCTATTCTGATCAAACAAGGAACATCAGAAGATGAATGCTTCATATGGCCTCATTTGTCATCACTAGTATATTCATGAGAGGACACACACACTCACAGATTTACTAGTGTGAGTCTTTGTTCCTTTGCCAAGTCTTAGCATCTATTGTTGCATTCCAGACCCCATATAATTTAAAATGATAATGAATTACAGGCTTAAAATTATATGCTATGGGATTACTAATTATTTATAGGCATATTTCTATCATCTAAATGGACTTCTTTTAATTAGAGGACTGGGAAACGTTAAGAATGTGGATTTGTTGGTCAACTTGTGGGAAAATAATCCTTTTTCTGGTAAGTTTAGTGTATGTTGCACATGGTATTGATTGTGGTTTTCTCCAGTAAAATCTCATTTCCTTTTTTCTGTTTTCTTGTTAATGTTAATTTGGCGTTGCTGGTGGTATGTAAAACTTAAGTGATCCTAAATTTTAGACTACATTTCCTTTCCAGGAAGTTTTATCTGAGCCAGGATTACCACAAATGCAATTCCAACCAGGGATTCTGGAGAGAAATAAAACTTGGGTGTGATATCTCAAGCCTCAAGTGTGTGCTAAGACCAAATTCCTTGGCAGTCTTGAGTCTCTAACTTTTCTTCTTATTTTTCTTACAGTCCTCTTTATTCTTTCGTTTTCTTTCTTTTCCTTCAAATTGCCACTATGATGGCTTTTATTTAAAAGCTGTCTATATCTATTTAAACCTTCAGAAATAAAGGCACTTTGTAGTACCTAATTATAATGTCCTATCTGAGTTGAGACCAGATCATTTCTGCTGTCAAACCTGCATGGTTTTCCATGGTAAATGTATCCACTGTTGAAGGAAGGCCCACTGCAGGGTGTCTAAGAACTAATGTGGCTCAGGAATCCTGGGGTTGTGAAAAATAAAGTGATTGATCATAGGAACTGGTTAGGAAAAAGAGAGCAACAGCCTTACATGATGTGTTTGTTCATGAAAAGGCTTTAGGGCCCTGGGCCAAATTCTACCCCTTAATTCCACACATATGCCTCTCAGTGGAGCTAATAGCTACCGTGGTATCTTGATTGAAGTCTTTGGAGAACATACAGAATGTGTTGATAATTCATATTATATGACACTGTAACTTGGGTGCTAGTCAGGGAAGCATACTTCCCTCTTTAGAAAAAAATTAATATTTGCTTGATTCCCTGATAAAAGGTATACTACAAAAGATATTGCAAAACCTTGAAGGTTTGGCAGGCTTTCTCATGTGGGTGGAAAAATGTTGCTCTTAAGCCAAACTGGAATTTCTCGTGAAAATATAACATAAAACAAAACAAAACAAAAAAAACTCCCACAAAACCTCCATCCTGGAAAAAATATAAATGTATTTAATAACAAACCTTATGGACTTTACCAGCATGTATTATATAAATACAATGATGCAATCATGATGTGATGGAAATCTCTGATATTAGAGATAATTGGAATCTCTTTAATACTGACATATATTTATATATATATATATTTTAGGGAGGTACTGGGGCATGAACTTGGGACCTCGTACATACGAGGCAGGTGCTCAGCCACTGAGCTACACTTGTCCGTGGATTTTAACCTCTATCAGATTTCCATTGCATTTGGATCTATGTCTGTTTGGTGTTGATATGTTTGTATCTTGCTCCTACCCCCATTCCACCTCTGCTTTTCTTACATAGCATAGCACAAGCAGGGTTGATCTAATACTTCTCAGAAAGGAAATCTATTTAAAACTGGAAGATGATTTAGGCTTATCTTTATGCTTTTCGGTCTTATAAAAATTTAAGCATTGTGATGTGCCTACTCTAGAGTCAAAATTTCTCTCCTTATCCCAGCTTCTCTCTTTGAACTCTTATTCTTATCTTATTTCCATATGTTCCCTTTCCACCCAACCATAATCTCTTACTTATAAAAACTACAGCATAGTAGTGCTTTTCCCCATATGCCACATAATAAATATATGGGGCAAGGGAAGGTGAAGAGAGCTGTAAAAGGCTATTTGGATTGGACAAGGGACTTAGTGTTTTCAGTTAATGATTTATTTTTTGTATTTTTTTTTTAGTTGAGGGGGAATATATTAAAGCGATCTTTCTAAACATCATTCCATTGATATCTATCAGTATTTCCACCTGTGAATATTTGTTGTTTCTACAGAACACAACAAATACAAGGGATATGGTTTCAGGAATTCTCTATGAAGGAAAGGTGGGTCACACAAATGACCATTTTTATCCTATCATAGATCTTGGGACTAAGTGTATTAATGGTGCTTCTTTGTTAGATGGCATATAGTCAATTTCCCCTAAATTAGAGAAACTGTTTTTTGCTAAATGAAGGAGTGGAAAGAAAAGATGTCACAGAGTAGGTTGGGGATTGCTCCAAAGAAGGGTATACTTCAGCTTAGCACCAGGAGTGGGAGAAATAGATGATTAACTTTTCTGAGTTAATGAGTAACTGATGAAATATTTGAGTCCTTTCTATATTACCAAAAATGAAATAAGCAGTGTGAAAATCAGTGATGTACCTGAATGATATTTTGTCTTAAAGGAACTTATGATCTTCCTAGGCAATGTATATTTTATGTATCAAATGAAAGCACTATATTCTTTAGAGCTGTCTGAAATGCACAAAGAGTTTAGAGAAGGAAATACTTGTGATGCATAGAGAAGCTAGAACAAGATGAAAGATGAACGTTGGAGAGTTTTGGGTGGACTTCGAGACTCCTGGCCAGGGTGATGAGCACGATCCCAAGTGTGCAGATTTGAAGTTTGTTGATGAAGTGAGCATAGACAAAATGATGTATAGTGGTGTTTATTATAGAAAACAAGTTTGGGGACCTAGATCATTGAAGTAGATGAGTTTAAATGTGATGTAAAGGGAAATCATAGTGAGTTCCTGATGAAAGTGATATTCCAGGAAGATGATTCTATCAGGAGAGTTTGGTTGAGTGGCATGGAATATGTAGATGCTGGAGTCTGGTAGACCTATTCATTGTCTGTTTTTGACTAATGCGGAGGCAGGTGGCTAAAAGGGCTAATCTAAAATATATTGTAAAGCAAGAAGTGACTGTTAAACTCTATAATTTTATTTTCCCTATACAAAAGAAGAATTGAAACTATTGAATCTGGGAGAATGGAGATATTACCTCACTGATAGAAGTGGGATAGTTGAAGGAGTATCAATTTTAGCAAAAAAGATCTTGAGTTTAGGGTAAGAGAGAAATTTGTAAGTAGAGATATTCCATAAAGATTTTGAAATTTTGGAAAGAGTTGGGATTTGACATCTAAAATAAAAACTTTTATAATCATACCCTAAGTTTAAAGTGATAGCAGTAATTTGGAAAATAGCTTAGGTATAGGAATTGGCTATGCCACAGAATGTCAAGGAGTAAATGTTATTTTGACAAAGTGTTTTCCTCTGTCTATAATTGGACAGATTTGGAAGCTAGAGACAGAGGATTTATGGAAACAAGCTAGTGTGGCAGTGGGTCTATGCGATTATGGGAATCTCAATAGTGATTCTCAAATATGTAGTGTGCATGTGTGTGTGTGTGTGTGTGTGTGTGTGTGTGTTGGGCATGTTGGGACAGGCAGAGAAGGAAGCTGAAAACTCTACATAGTGCTCATGCTTTCGGGAAGGTGGATTGCTTAAACCTTGTAAAGAAAAGTGAACATAGGGTCAGTTATTCATTTATTTATTTGTTCTTATTCATTTACTTCTTTTACTTGGCCTTGATCCTAAAAGGATTTCTGAAGATAGCTTACAAAGATATATATCATGAAAAAGTGGTTTTACAAGGGTGGTTTATGAAGGTACATATATAACAAGATCAACATAAGTAAAAATTTAGGTTTAAGAAAAATGAGGCAAAGGGAAAATAAGAGTAAGAACATAAGAAACCTCTGGTGGGGTTAGCACATAAACCAAGTGTCATGAATTTTATACCTTTGCTAGAGACAGGCTATAAATTTAGCTTGATTTCAGATATTGTGGTTTCACTTGATCTAGAGACATATAAGAGAAGCTAATCCTTCCAGTCAAATGCTGAGAGAGGGAAGCTGGTGAGGAGGCTGATATGACAGTTAACTGCAGATATGAAATGGCTTTCTTCTGTTGGATCTTCCAGTTTATTTCCACAAGCACATTTTGTTGTCACATCTCTTAACAGCTTGTGTAATGCTTTACTTAATTTGTTTTTCAAGGTCATGTTCTCTATTGAGAGTTAAATAGATAAAGGTTTTGTGAAACTTTCATGCTGTTCTTCTATTACTTTGCATCTGACCAGATGGTTGTTTGAAACTCACATGTTGACCCCATCCTAGGGAGCAATGGAGAAAGGATAGGTGTGCTTTACTTTGTGGTAAGGGATGGTAGAGATTGGGTTGTTCCTTCCCAGGATGGAAGGCTTTACAAGCAAGAGGAGACTGGGTACCTTAGCACCTTCTGGGTTGGGTTTTCAGAGTTACCCATCAGTATTTTGTTTAAACTAAATTGACAGAATATTAGACACTCCAATATTTAGATATAAGCACTCTTCAAAAATATATTCCTAAGCCAAATATGTAACATAATGTTTTAATTTTCTGATCTTTTCAGTCACCCACATCTTAATTCTATTATTAGCAAAAAATGATGAACAGTCAACATTAACTTGCAAAAATCAAACCCCAGTGTGACAATTTGAATTTGGTGAATTCCAAAAAGAAAAAAATTATGTTTTTGAACTAATTCATTCCTGTGGTTGTGGGGCCTTTTGATTGCATTAAATTTGGTTGAAGGACCGTTGATTAGATTACTTGATAAGATTGCTTCAGAGCTTTTGATTAGACTAGTCAGTGAGGTCTGAGCCAGCTTGGGTCTCCACCCTCTTTCCGGGTCTGATATGAATAGAGAAATAGAGAAAGAAAGGAAGCTGCCATATTGAGCCTGCTATATAAGAGATGACTTAAGAATTGCTAGCAGCCAAAGCTTAAGCATAAAGCCCCCAAGAGGCTGGGTCTGTGGAACCAGCAGAGCACAGAGGCAGGGAAAGAGGTTCCTGAGGGAGCAGGCCCATGGAGCAGCTCAAGGCTGAAGAGAAGAGCCTTGATATATACCTGATGGCCACATAGCAGGACACTAGGATCAACAGTAGCTGACTTTGGTGAGAAAGCATCTCTGATGGTGCCTTGATTTGGACATTTCACAGCTGTGGAACCATAAGCTTTTATCCTAATAAATATACCATGATAAAAGCCAACCCATTTCTGGTATTTGCATAGGCAGCACCTTTGGCAAACTAAGAGACCCATTGTTATGCAGTGTTGAATCATTTAAAGTGCTTCAGAGTAACCATACTCTAACTTTATGATTTTCACAAAAACACTCTGAATAAGGCAAGCTGATACTATTATCTTTCTCATTTCATGAACGAAGAAACACCTCCAGAGTGTTTAATTGACTCAAAAGTTTGAGTGAGAAATTTGCACTCTGCTTTTCCCATGAATAGAGAAACTTATGATATCCTGGGTTGGATCCTGGAGCAGAAAATGGATATTAGTGGAAAAACTGTTAAAGGATGAACAAAGTGTGAAGTTTAATTAATAGTACTGTACTTATGTTGGTTTTTAGTTTCGGCAGATGTACCGTGGTCATGAGTCTAAACATGAAGGACAGTCTGAGCAGCCCTATCTTAGGGTTGGGGTTAAGGGTAGGGTTAGGGTTTGGGCTGGGATTCTACATAAAGCTTGGGGAAGGATTTTAGAAAAAAGATGGTGAATAAGAAGGTGGAGTATTATTGGGGAAATAAAAACAAGAAAAATATCACCTGAAAACAAAAGGTTAGTCAGGACAGGAGAGAAGGCAATAGTGTCAGATGCAATGTCCCATTGTCTACATGGCCACAATGAAACTCACTCCTTTCTCCTCAAGCCTGCTGTTCCATCTGGGTTCCCTAGCTCTCTGAATGGCAAGCAAGTTGCTAAGCCAGGTACCAGATTCTTCCCTCATCTTGACCTCTTTCCATTCAGTTGCTCTGGCTTGTTGACTCCATCCACTGAATCTGTCATCTTCATTACCAGCATCTCTCACCTGGACTATTTACTGCAATAGTCTCCTTTCTGGTCACCTGTTTACTGACTTGCCCTGTTCTTTTCTATTATCTAAGATTTTGTTTTCTCTCTTTCTGCTTTTATTTTTCTTTAGGAAAATTTAAAAATAGAGAAAAAGCCCAGAGAAGAGGGTAACAATCATTCATGATCTAATCACCCATAATTAACCGCTGTTGACATATTATTTGCTGCCAGTTTTTCTTTTTAAAGAAAAATCACTTTTTTTTTTAAAGAAATGAAAAGACCTGCATTCCATATAAAATATTCACAAAGGATAAAAGAATTACAGAGACAAAAGTTTAGAAATTACCTTTAGTCTCGTATTTCAGATTTGATCATCACTAAATTAAAAAGCATCATACTAATTATCTCTCAATGTACAGAGCGATCTTTCTAAATGCAAACTTCAGCAGTATCATCACCATACTTAAAATCCTTTTTAAAGCACTGATCTAACCACTGGACAAACATCAGGCAAAGTCAAATTGAGACAGTCTACAAAACATCTGATCAGTACTTCTCAAAACTAACAAGGTCATGAAAAAAAGAGAAAAGACTGAAAAATTGTCACAGCCAAGAGAAGCCTAAAGAGATATGACTAAATCTAACGTGTTATCCTGGATGGGATCCTGGAACACAGACAGCACATTAGTGGAAAACTGGTGAAATCTGAGTAAAGTCTGGAGTGTATTAAATAGTAATGTACCGATATTGGTTTCTTAGCTTTAACAAATGTACTGCAGTATTGTAAGATGCTAACATTAGGAGAAACTGTGTGCAAAGTATCTGTACTACCTTTGCAACTTTTCTGTACATCTAAAATTATTCCAAAATAAAAAAAAGTAATTTTCCATGAAAGCAAGTTACAGAAAAATAGCTGCCAAACCTTTAGTGGCAGCTCTTAGCTTTCAGGAGGAAGTTTATACTCCTTAGCTTAGCACACAAGGCTTTCCATGGTCTGGGCCCTGCCTTCCTCTTTCTAATCACACCTCCCACAAATCTGCCCTCACCAATACACACCCTTCCCTGGAGTCATATGGAATCACATGGTCGTGTCATGCTCTTCCTTGCAAACCTGCTTCTCCTTCTTTTTTAATAAGTCACCTTCTAAATTCTTTCCTCCTAATTTTCTCCCCAAATCTGTCAACTCCCTTCCCATGCCACCATCCTAATGGAAGCCACTATTACATCTTATTTGGATTCTAAAATAGTTTTCCAACTAGTCTCCTTTTACCCACTCTCAGCCCCATCCAATGCATTCTCCACATAACAGCTACAGTGATTTTTTTAAAGGACAAATTAAATCATGTCCTTCTGAAAACTTGAGGAAGATTGAGTTATGTATCCATGAGAAAAACAACATGTAGATGTGAACCCATTGCAAATAGAATCTCTTGAAGATACATTATTAGTAAGGTGTGCCCATCTGAATGAGGGTGGGCCTTAATCCAATATGGCTGAAATCCTTATAAGCAGAGGAAATGGGACACAGAAGCAAAAGCCATGGAGAGGAGCCAGAAGTTGGAAGTCAATGGAACCCAGAAGAGAAAAAAGAGGACATCCCCATGTGGCAGGAAAGCCAAGGAACCCAAGGATTGCTGGCCAGTCAGAATGCTACTGACTTGGGAGGAGGCAAATCTAGCTTCTGAAACCAAAATTCCTTTTTTTTTTTTTTTTTTAAAGCCAATCTATTGTATGGCATTTGTGAAGTGGGTTAACTTTCCAAAGCTGCACTTCCCTTGGCACATTCATCTTCCATTTCCTTATCTGGCTAGCTCCTACTAATTATTCAGTAACTATTAACCATATTAAATAAATACTGTTTCCTCAGGAAAATGTTCCCTGATCTATTTCCCTCTCCACTCCCATCCCCCAACCCCCATATTCCACACAGGGTTTAATTCTGGTATAAGATGATAGGCTATAGCCTCTTCATGATTAAGAGCCAAGTCTGCCTGGGTATGAAGTATGACTCTATTCTTTACCAGCTGTGCGACCTTGGGCAACTTGGCTTCCGTGTGTGTTTCCCTAGCCATATAATAGCAGCATCTCCTACATTGGGTTGTTTTGAGGATGAAATGTATTACAATAAGTGGGTAATAAGGTCAAGTGCAGAAACAGCTGCAGTTATGCTATTATCTGTTTTTTGCCTTCCCTCATATCTCTGAACAAAAATACAGTTAATGCATTGTATTGGCACCACTGGGTCTCTGGTGTCTAATGCGAATATTTATTGAATAACTGTTGTTTCCTTTGTCTAGAACACACTTTCACTCTTTCTCCTCAGTCTTCTCCAGGTAGCTAACTAATGCACACATATTGCTCCAGCCTCAGCTTAGGTCCAGTTCCACTAAAATCTTCCCCTGATGACGATACTCTACTCTGATACCACAGTTCCTCTTCTGGCTCCTATGGTTCCTGTAGTTCCCACGTTATTAGAGCTGCTCATCTCTCTCATTAGACTACAAGCTCTGTGGGCACTATAAGCTCAGAAAAGAACTCCCAAGTGTAATCGCATAAATAAATAAATCATTGGGTTAGTGTGCTCCAGATCACTGTGCTATTATGAGGATCAAATGGTAAAGTCTCAGTAATTTTCCTTCCTAGAAAGTCAACCTGAAGTTTTGCAAAAAAAGTGAAAGTCAAGATTCTCTGATATAATACTGGCAGTTAATAAAGATAAAAAAACTCAGTGATATCAGGGCTCCTGGGCAAAGGAATATGGAAAGATGTTTGACAACTTTTAGGTGAAAGGTGGACAGCAGATAAGACTGGGAAAATTTAAGAAGCATGAACTCACATTATGTATATGTGAGTAAAATTGTCCAGAAAACAGGTGGTGTAGGCTTTGCCTTTTAAATTTCTCAAGATGTATGTTTTTTGTATACAATAAATACTTAGCAAATGCTTAGTGGGTGGACACAAACTTACATTATAGAAGATTAGAGCAAAAAAGAACTTAAGGGGCTGTATTAGTCAGCCAAAGGGGTGCTGATACAAATACCAGAAATCTGTTGGCTTTTATAAAGGGTATTTATTTGGGGTAGAAGCTTACAGTTACCAGGCCATAAAGCATAAGTTACTTCCCTCATCAAAGTCTATTGCCATATGTTGGGGCAAGATGGCTGCTGACGTCTGCCAAGAGTCAAAGAAAGATTAAAAGAATAATGAGGCTTCTTGGGTTCCTCTCTTCCCGGGACTCTGTTTCTCTCTGGACTCATCTGCTGTGCTCTCTCCACAAGACTAGCTATAGGCTATCAGGCAAATGGCTCTGTCTCCCTCCCTGGGGCTTCTGCCATGTCTAAGGAACCATCTCTATTCCTCTGTGTTCTTCTCCTGTGTGTTCACTTCCCAGGCTCCAGCTCAGAACTCCAACCTCCCTTCTCTGTGGTCCAGTTTCTCTGTGAGTCCTCTCCTACCAAGGGGGAATGGACTCAGCATCCTACAGACATGGCCCAATCAAAGCCTTAATCATTATTTAATTAAGTAAAAGTAAATCCTCTGAATCCAATACACTCTAATATGCCCAGACCAAAAGATCAGTTTACAAACATAATCCAATACTTCTTTTTGGAATTCATCAATAATATCAAACTGCTACAGGGGCATTTGTTCCAAATCCAAGATGAGTGAAAACAATAATTCTTAGAAGGCTTCAAAATGAAATAAAATTTCATGTTTCAGGGATATTATTTAAAAATTAACTATTATTATTACTATTTTTTTATATTTTAAAAGATGCTTAGATTACATAAATGTTACACACACACACACACAAAAATGGGGAAAAGACTCAAATAAGATCTCCAAATCTCCAATAATCTTATCTCCAAATAAGATATACAAATGGTCAAAAAGCACATGAAAATATGTTCAAAATCATTAGCCAATAGAGAAATGCAAATCAAAACCACAATGAGATACCATTTCATACTCACTGTAATGGTTACTATTAAAAAATCAGAAAATAGCAAGAGTTGGAGAGGATGTGGGGAAATAGGGATACTAGTTCCTTTTTGGTAGGAACGTAAAATGGTGGAAACATTTTGGCAGTCCCTCAGATAGTTAAGTTTAGAATTACCATATGACTCGGCAGTCTCACTTCTAGGTATAGATCCAAAAAATTGAAAGCAGGGCCTTGGCATATATTTGCACACCAATGTTCATAGCAGCAATGTTCACAATTGCCAAAGGATGAAAGCAACCCAAGTGACCATCAACCGATAAATGGATAAATAAAATGTGGCATATACATAAATGTAATACTTTTCAGTTATAAAAAAAAAATAACTAGGAATACTGAAGACCATGAGTTGAGATGTTCTAAGTCAAGCTATAATTTTAATGGCAGGGAAAAAGTAAGTTTTGGGTCTTTCTTTGCAAATGGAGGCTGGTATTTTTATAACTGAAGGGATTCCTTTGAATTTTTGTATTGCTTTGTTATGACCAGCTAGTCTTGGATTGGAAATTCAGCTCACATCTTTCCCAGCTGTGACAAATTCCCAACATGCTATGGGGAAGTCTAATCACTGGATGGTTGTGGACTACTGGGATTGCCTAAGTGTGAACCCTGTTGCCTATGGGGCAGTTTTGGGGTGATCCACTTCCATTTTTGTTTTCACTCAACAGCAGAGAATAGGATTCAAGACATTTGACCATTTAAGACCAAAACCAATTTAGTATTATTTTAGTTAGGTGGCTACTTCTAGCATAGAATGTACAAATTTAGAAAAAACAACAAATCAACCAACTAACCACCCACATTTTTGCCCTGGGATATCAAAGGAAGATTAAAAGAATAATTAGATTATTAGTAAGATGAATTTGTATTTCATAACTAAGGCACACATAAAAAGTATGTGTTTATGAGTTAAACTGATTTTTTTTTTGAGGAAATGAAAAAACAAAAAACAAAAAACAAACTACATGTCAGATAGGAACCAATTATTCAGCCCTGAATTCTTGGTTGTTTTTTACTGACTCCATGGAGGAGAAAACAATCTGTTGATTGGAACTTTGTTTAATTCCAAATTTGCAGTGTGAGCAATAATGTTTATATCACAAATGCCAAAGCAATATGGTGCCGTTCATTCATTTGTGTTATGAACAGGTGATCAGAAGATGGACTTCACTAAGGTGAAGGAGAGTTGAAGTTTTGCAATTTCATTTTGGCGCTAGCAGGCAACCTCAGCAAAGTTTCAGAGAACTTTGTTCAAAAGTGAGATCAATTTAATCACAAAAGATTATATTACTCTGAGATTTAAAAACACTTTTCATGGAAAGAGACTGAGAAATTGAAATCCGAGTGGCAGGTCTCCCAGCAGGCCAAGTAAGGGGCCATATTGAGGCTTAATTTTCTTTTGAATACTTTAAATGAGAATTCGGATTTACTTGAGAGATTTAAACCTGATTGACAAAGCCTGCCAGGCATTCTCCTCAGCTGCAGAAACAAGAAGAGTTAATTGGGCAAGATAATGGAGTCAATTTTGTTAATTCTTCAAGTATTACAGTTTCTTTTCCTTTTCAGTCAGATTGGGGGTAGGGTAATTATAAAAGCAAGAAAAATCAGATTATAGACCATAAGTCTTTCCAAGTGATTTAAATACTGTTAAGTGATGACTGTGCAGCATTAGGAAGCCCGAGATTTAGAGCCGCAGTCCGCTATTGAAAATTTATAAAATCTCTTACAGATTTCTTGTAAAAAATGTTTACAAGTTAAAGTTTGCACAGTACTTAGTAAGTATGAGCAACTCCTGAGCATGATATGGAACCACTGGCCAAAATATCAATCATCATTGCGGGATTTTGGTCTCATGGTAAAAATGGTAACTTGATATATCTTTCAATCTTATAGATAAATAAAGCACTATTTCATTTATTGTATGTATTAATAGGAAATTTCAGAAAGCAAGGAAGAGGGAAAATTTTATAAATCTATAAAAAACAACAAACCAGTCAACCACATTTTTGGCCATGGGATACTGAAGGAGGATTAAAAAGGTAACCAAATTATTTTTCTTGTAGTAGGTATCAAGATTCAAAATCTGCATCCCTGTCGACCCTATGGAAATACCCTGCACAAACCCACAAGGATATAAGAACAAGAGTGTTTGTTTTGGGGAGCCAGTATAGCTCAGTGGTTGAGCTCTGGCTTTCCTCATATGAGGTCCTGGGTCCAATCTCCGGACCTGGTACCTCAAAAAAAAAAAAGAGTGTTTCTTTTTGTGTAGTTTATAATAGCAAAACCTATAAACACCCCAATTACCTGCCAGTAGGGAATTAATAAAATTAATTATTCATATCCTTACAATTAAATAGTTAGGTACCACCACAGTACAGATATAAAAAAGTGACTACCATATATTATTCATTAATTCATTCAGAAGTTTTTATGGGGTGCCAATTATGTATCAGTCAGAATTCTAGGAATAAAGTATACTAAGGAACAAGACATTCAAGGTAACCGTTCTTGTGGAATGCGTTTGTGGAGAGAGAAAAGACAAAGAAAACAAACAAGATGATTTCAAATAGCTATGCTCTCAAGAAATAACACCAGATTATATGGTACTTGAGATTGATTGGAGAGACTGCTTTAAATTGGTGGTCAAGGAAGGCCCAGGAAGTGACAAGTGAGCCTGACCTGAACCGTGAAGCTCAGGGAAGTGGAGAAGAATGTTCTAGGCAAACAGAAGAGCATTTGAGATGATTCTGAGTGATTAATTCTACATGCAATGGGAAGGAAGTCATCGTAAGATTCTAAGCCGGGGAGTAACATGTAAAAATACTAGCCCTCCAGTGCATGCTAGAAGGGGAAGAGTGGAGGCAGGGAGAAAAATTAGGGCAAAATTGCAGGCTCTAAGAGAAAGAAGCCTTGGACCGTGGCGTGGGTTGTGGAAATGGAGAAAAGTGGACTCATTTGGATTTTATTTTGGAGGGTGACATGGCTTAGATCTATTGCTATAAATCACTGCTTCACGTCTCTTGACCAAATCGCTCTCTAAATTTTCATTTTCCTCCACTGAATACGGGAATAAATATTGTCTGCTGTATCTCTTTCACAGGGCCATTGTTAGGATTTTTTTTTTTTTTTAAAGATTTATTTATTTTATTTTATTTATCGCCCCCTTGCTGCTTGTGCTGCTGTGTCCATTCTCTGCGTGTCTTCTCTGTGTCCGCTTATCTCCCCCTTGCTGTGAGGTCTTGCCCCATCAGCCCACGGCGAAGCACGAGCCAGCCTGCCCTCACAAGGAGGCCTCGGGATGGGAACACAGGCCTCCCACATGGTAAACGGGGGCTCTATCCACTGAGCCACACCCACTTCCCCATTGTTAGGATTAAATAAGATAAAACCTTGAAGGCATTTGGTAAACTCTGAAAGTGTTATGTAAATATGAGGAATTGTCGTTATTGATTCAGAGTATTCCAGATGGAAAGCAGGAGCACAGGTGGGGTGTAGGGCTGCCCCTTCCCCAATGTCACAATGGTAGCTTCGAGTACTTCAGCAAACTCTTCTGGATTTCAGTTTCCCCGCTTGGAAAGTAGGTAAAACACATAACTCATGAACCGCAGTATAAATCCAGTCCCACCTTGGTTTCTGCAAACACCAGGGTCTTGATTGAGGCAGTCCTATCCTCCATAACTTAATGTTAAAATAGTTTTAGTTGCTTAGTTGATAAACAAAAGAGCCTAGTTTGTTTTGAAGTGAAAATGAAGGCTGAAACTGTAACCCAGTTAAGAATTGATAAATAATTATGATTACTGAAACACTATATAAATGCTTTTTCTTACTTTTCCAATATATTAAGAATAGCCAAAAGTTAATACCTGGAATTACTAAAACTTGCTAAACTGACCTTACCTATGTTTATGGTTATTTCAAAACTAGTCTCACCCTTGTGTATACTTACTTTTGTGATGGTAGCTCTAGACTGAACTTACTTTTGTTTATGGTGATTTCAGAACTAGGCTTACCCTTGTGTATACTTGCCATTGTGATGGTAACCACTCTACCCTCCCCAATTTGAATCCATAAAAACTTCTGCTTTCCTGGTTCCAGGAAGGCAGATTGGAGACACTCTGGTCTCCTGTTCTTCGGCTGGTGTTAATAAACCTGCTTTCTCTCGTGACCATCCCAGTCTGGACTCCAATTCATCTGCTCTGGGCAAGAACCCAGAGAGACCCTTGCAGGGTTTCCTTCACTCAGTCAAAGCGTAGCAGTCAGGTGGAGATGGGGGAGGACAAATTCATTAGTAATTACAGAATCGTTGGCAAATGAACTGCTACATAAGTGATAAAAATAATAAAATATTTTCCATTGCATCTCTGGCACACGGGAGTGAATTTCATTAAGCCAGATTCTTCCTGAGCCTAAACTCTTCTTGCATGTAAATCAGGTCCTTTGGGGACTACTTTTTCTGTCAGGCAATAGGGGAAAGTTCAGAAATTTCCAGAGGCCCAGGTTTTGAATAACCTCCAAGTTTCTTAATTGACAAGTTGGAAATGGCTAGAACCTTCAAGGAACGCAATTCATTCTCTTCACGCTTTGAAAACTATGACTTCAGGGAAGGAACAGAAAGCCTCATTCTTAGGCAAGATTGTTGTCACCATAAGCCTATGGTATAAAATCTGGGCGTTAATAAGGGAAACATCTTGTCAATTAATTAATATAATTTTTGACTGCTTTCAAGCAGTAGATAATGAAGAACATTCAGATCATGTTTTACAATCAGATAGGGAAGTATTTAAAATTCCTTTGTTATTTTCCTGGGGTGGGAGATTAGCAGAGGAGGGCATTTTTATGTGAGGGGCCAAATAGAGAGAAAGAGAGGGAAGGCCTAGATGATCAATAATGATTTTTTAAATCCTGAAACTGTATGCCAGTCATTTCTCCTACAAAAGTCTTGATATCAGTGACTTTGAGCATTCACACTGATTACCTTGGAGGTCAGTCTTTATCTTGGTTTCATCATACCACCCACCATCCTCCTCTACCTTCAAACAATGGCCCCATCAGGCCAGTTCTGATCATGCCCCAGGCCTAGTTTCCTAGGGAAAAATTGAGCATTACCTCACTTCCTGAAGATGTGTCCAACAGAAACAAAAACGCTTCTCTCTGTGAAAAGCAGACAGCAATATTAACATTTGCCAAATTAGCTGGTGATTTGTTCAATTCAAGGACCACAGAATGTTGCTGGTAGGGCTAAATATGTTCCAGTATAGCTTTGGGGAGACTTTATTGTTGTTCTTCTTATATATATTTTTAGCAAGTGAGAAATAGTGAACAATCTTCCATAATAAAACAGATGTGTGGTTTGCTCAAAATTAACATGATTTGGCTTTTGCTAGGCAAAATGGAAGTCGTGAGTGATGCAATGTTTCAGCTCAAAGATATTTCAGAGAACATTAACATATCAAGATAGAAGAATGCTCTGTGCAACCAAAAATATTGATTCATTAAAAAAAAATCTTACAGAAATAGCATTGTTCACGTTATTGCTGTTCCCCATAAAAATATTTTCTGTTTAAATTCATAACAAACATGCCAAGGAAGAGAAATGTCTTTTCTGTGTCCCATTTAGCAATATAATAACTTTGTTTTTAAAATCTCATTTTATTCCAGCTGGAAAGATATATGATCTTGCTATACAAAACAACCACTTCATCTCTACAGAGATGAGTATATGATTGGAATACATGATTATATAATGTTTTACAGAGGGTGTAAGGCATAACCCTGGTCTATTTAGATTACATGCTGTGCAATTGAAACCTCATCTTCAGGAGAATAATATAGAAAGTATTTCAGTAAAGTTATAAACACAGTTTGAATGTTAAGACATTTACAGCTTTTAGTTGAAATGTGATAATTTGTGTTATTCTGTAATGAGACTACCAGGTGATATTATTGATAAGTGATACCATCCTAAATATATATGCTTAATAAAGAAATAGGAAAAAATAGAATGTGGGATAATGTTGTAGGTGTGTGCTTTGAAAAGGGCAAGTATCACTGAGGTGTGAATGTGGGACATTCTCAAGGTCATGTGACAGGTGATTCCATAGGACATTACCTACTCAGTTAGCAGCAAAGGAAGACAATACTGACCCTCTAGTACAAACATAAACATTCCTGACTCAATACCCTCCTGCCTCTGGGTCTTTGAAGATTCCCTTTTCTCTGCCTAAAACTCTTCTTCCTCCTTTTCCCCATCTCGCTTTGGGCAACCCTTCTTCCAGAGGCCTCCCTAAGCACCCTCTCTCTACCACCCCTGCTGACTAGGTGACCTCCCTACTTTGAACTTCCATTACACCCTGAACTTCCCCATTTGTATAACCTCTTGTGAAATTTTTTAATGTTTGTGTTCTCCAGGCAAGGACAGTTTTGGCTGTCACAGCACCATTCCTATGACCAACTCCTAGCACAGAACCTGGGATGCAGTAGACACTCACTAAATATTTGTTTCATGAATTGAATGAGCAGATTCATTTTCTATAAAATTATCTTGGTTCCATGGCCACCAGACCATTAGATATTAACTCAATATTTATTTTGTTATCTGGAAGGTGGGTAGTTGAATGAAGAAAAAATGCCCTTCTCAGGGTCCTGATTATATCCCCTTAAACTTTTGCTTGATGGATATATTTAATAAAAACTAACTCATGGCAGAAAAAAAATCTTAAAAATTAAGGTTTGTACTAGAGGGTCAGTATTGTCTTCCTTTGAACTTAACTGGGAAGTTCAAAGGGTGAACTTGATTTAGGAATGAATGGATCTAGGAGGTCAATGCATGGAATTAAAAGTCCATCTTTCTTTCTCCGTATTAAACCACTGTACTTTCTGCAGCATTGACTTTTTCTTAGGCAGGATCTCCTTCCATGGGGGCAGAGTGGCCATGACAGCTTACATTGTTTGTACAGAGCAATCTCAATGAGAAGAGAGTGACTCTTCCCTGCTAATTTCATCAAAGAGGCTCCGATAGACTTGTTGGGATTTCATGCTCACCTCATGCTCCATCTTTGTAGCCACAGTGGTGTGGAACTTTGGTCAATCTGAGGAGTGAGTTCACCCAGTGCAGGAGAGTCACATAGGGAAGATTTCCACAATAAAGAAAAGTTTTATTACCAAGAGAATGGGAAAGGGGAATGTGTACTGTGCAGTTATCCCACTCTACCTGAATGTAAACCCTACTAGGGAAGGGGTCTTTTTTTTTCCATCTGTTTTTTTCCTGACACATGTTCCAGTGCTTGGCACATTGCAGAGGCTCAATAAATATTCGTTTAATGAATAAATGAGACAGTGACTGACAGAGATGATAAGATGTGGACAGGGAAGACAGTGATGGCCTCCTTGAGGAGGTGAGATTTAAAATGAGACATGAGCAAAGAGGAACTAGCCTTGAGAAGATATGGGAGATGAATGTTTGTGGCAAAACAAAACAAACAAACAAACAGATGAAAAGAACTTCAAGAGTTGAAGAAACTAAAGACCAGTGGGCTACAGTGTAGTGAACAAAGGGGTGAGTGGCATCTGATAAAGCTTGAGAGATACGTAGAGGCCAGATCATCTGAGCCCTTTAGCCCATGAAAAGGAGTTTGGATATGTCTTCTAGTGTGATAGGAAGTCACTGAATGGTTCTAAAGTGAGGGAGCTCATGATCTGATCTATGCTTTATCTAGTATTTCTTTCCTTTATTTAAAATTAACAACTCTATTTCAAATTCACAAAAATAAAGGAACAGAAAAAGGCAGCTTAACAAGTTATGGAACCATTACTCCTGAAAAGTTCTTTTTCCGGCACTTTTATCTCATCTATTTCCTACTGCTAACTCAGTTATTACATCTAGTATTCCTTGAATCTGTCAACAGTTATTTTTCTTGTCTGAGCCACCTTCACCTCTCACCTGAATTACATTTAATGGGTGTCTTCTCATCTACCACTCTCTCTCCTTTCCTCTTCCCACACAGCAGCTAGAGAGGTCAAATCTGCAGTCATTCTCCTGCTGAAAACTGGAACAGCTTCCCATTATCACAAAGGACAAAGATCAGAGTCTTCATGAGTCCTACAAGGCCCTGATTATCTGCCTCTCCTGTCCCTCTCACTCCCTATACACTTTCTCTTGCTCATTTTTCCACAGCCACACTGGCCTAGGGGTAATCTCTAGAACATGCCAAGCTACTTCCTTCCTTCTTGCCTTCCCACAGGGTCTTTTCCTGCACCCTCCGCACCTGGTTCCTGCTTTCTCATGCTTTTGGATTGGTTTAAATGTCACTTCTCCAAGAAGACCTTCCTTTTCCTCTCCCTAAGCCCTAACCACTTACTCTGGTTACTCATTCTCATAGCACCTTGCACTTTTCTTCAATAACATTACATAGGTACTTGAGTAATTATTATTATTATTTTTTATGACTGTTTGTCTCAAGGCTATCAGCCCCATGAGACCAGGGACTGTCTTGCCTTATTCATTGCTTAACACAGACCCTGATTGTTAGCGCTTAATAAATGTTTACTGACTGATATAATGAATTCAAGAGAATAGCTAAATCAAAACTCAATTAGACTTGTCTTTTCGTTAATTCATTATTCATTTATAGGTCTTTTATAATCACATCCATTCAATCTTATTCTTTCTGCTCCCTTTCTTTTGGCTTCTTTATTTTCAGCTTTTTTAATGTGTTTTTCTTCTTCAGCCTTGTCTAGCAGTCTTTCTTCATCTCCAGGGATACCATAATATCCTACTAGTAGTTCTTGGGGTCACCTCTGCCCACTGGAGGTGACAGTGCCATCTTCCTCATTTCCTCCTGCTCTGGGAGCAGTGGTCCGGGTTATGTCATTCGCCAGGTTAGGTCAGTCCCTCTGCATAGGACTGCGGGGCTCCTCTTCCAGAATAGATTGATTGTGTTACAATCAAGGGGAGTGACTCCCACTGGAATTCTAGGTTTTAAATAAATATTCCCCACTTCCCCCAATCAAGGGAGGAACTTGACAGCAGAAGGATACTATATGATCTTAGTTCCACTTATTGGGTTGGTGTAGGCAGGGGTGGTGTGTTAGTGTGGGGCCTTCTGGAATGAAAAAAGCAGGCCAGGATAAAAGGAGCGTGCACTGTAGTTTGATAAGGACAGGGTGATTATATCTCAAGGAGAAAGGTCAAAGTCATGCTTCTAGGAAGCATGAGTATTCCTCCTAGAAACGAGATGGCAAGGAGCTTTAGCAGCTCTGGTGAACAGGTGTTGAAGCACCTACCAGTCTCCTTGCCTTTTGTGGGACCTGGATCCGCAAGCTGTCCTCATACGGGGTCAGTAGGAAGCCCCTTGCCACCCAGCTGAGGTGAAAGAATTGCCCACACAAAATGGGACCAGGACTGTGGAGAGAGGTGCCTTGTCCTCTAGCAAGGGGTAGGAGGAGTAATAGAGAGGATTGTAGCAGAGCACAGGTTGAGGAGCCAGGAGTTAGCCCTCTTGTGTGGCTTAGGGTTCAAGTTAGTTACATGAACTTCAGCTACCAGGCTGCAAGGCTTGGCTTCACACGGAAGACCATAACATAGTTTTATTTGATTTTCCCTTTACCTACAGAGGATGGTTAAAGGTGAAACCTGTGTGGCAAATAGAAGCAGCCCTGGTTTTTAACAAAGGGCTTTTTTAAAAAAAACAAAGCCATAAACTGAGTCATATTCCTCCTCAGCTTCTCTTTACGTCTCCTGTGTGATTTTAATCTTTTTTTTTCCTGTTTACTTTTCTCATTTACCTATTCCTCAACATTAACTAAAACTCTTTATATTTTTCTAGCTAATTCTTATTATATTTAGTATTTCATGTTGCGCTTCCATAACGGATTCTTCTGTGTTACAAACAGCAAACAACATGACCAATCATTTCAACCAAATAATCCACAAATAATCGGATCCTCTTTTCCTCAGGAAGGAGGGCATGCGACTCTTTGGGTCCCTGGAGATAGTTGATTCTTCTGTCTTAGTGGCTTCTCCATTGTAACAACTGAAGCTTTGAAGAGAAACTTTGTCCAGTGGGAGGGTGGCTGTAGAAAGGAGTCCTTACGATGGTTGCGTATTTCAACTAAATTGTTCTGACTACAGGATCTGAAAAACTGAAGAAACAACAACACACAAGCTCACTATTTAGGAGAAAGACTAGGATAGAACTGCAACCAATAAAAGGCTCAAGTCCACTTATTTATCGATTTTTAAAATTTATTTACTTACCTACTTATTTACTGTCTTGTGGGGTGGCTAGATGATATTTTAAATTATCTTTAATTGAAGTGACTTTTATTTAACCAAAATTATTGCATGCTTTTTTTTTTCTATATTTGAGCTCATTTTAAAATCTTAGTTTATGGTAAAATAGAGCAGTTTCCCATAGTACTATTTGACATGGTACTAGTTAGACAGAAAAGTGAAATTTTGTATTTTATTACAATAGAGTGCTAAGGAAGATGATTAACTCTCCTTATTTGTAGAACAGGAAGTGGTCAAGGATTGAGATCCAAAAAATTCTTATTTTTTTGATGTTACCAGTTGTGGCCTGCCTTGATGTGGCTTCTTCAGATGCAACCAGGAGTAAAAATTGTGACATCTCAAAGTGGTGGGAGAGTTTGAGGAACATTAGTCAGAACCTGTTACCTGGAATTTCAGCCTCTGAAGTCACAAATCCCGGGGTGGATGATTGCTCTTATACAATCTCTGCAATTATGATCACCTGGAGTAGACTGAGAACCTCCTTGTTTGAGAAGATCAAGAATTAATTGAAATAGCATTTTGAGGATTCTTTCTAAGTTATTCAAATTTCTTTGCTTGTTTTCTGTAGCCTCCTCAACTCATCCAGATAGCAGTTCTACTCTTCTAGTCCATGAATGAATAAAAGGAAAGTTATTTGTGGTTTGCAGACACCTGCAAGAGGATGATCGGATGTTTATTAAAAATTTAAGTCCTGGACTCCACACTGAATATTAAAATACAAATCAATCTCTAGGGAATGAGCTTTGGAAACTGCATTTTTAACAAGCTCCCTGAGTGACTCTTCGGCACCCTAAAATTTGAGAACCACTGGGAACTAATAGCCAAATACATAATGAATGCTTTTGTTAATAATGATCATAGTTATAACCGGAACTAGGTTTAATGAAAACTGAGGCTGATGATTTAAGATATTGTTACTGCTTGTTTCTGGTCATTTAAAGGATTATTTCTAAAAAATATGACAATTCAGTGTAACAGAAAGAATAATATTTATTTTAGTCTCCTCTGTTCTTGAACTAGACTATTTTAGGCCAGTGGTTCTCAAACTTAGCAATGCCTCAGAATCACCTGAAGTGTTTGTGGAAACGCAGATAGCTGGGCGTTATCCTCCGAGTTTCTGATTCAGGAGATCTTGGGGTGGGCCCTGAGAGTTTACATTTCTTATAATTTCCTGAATGATGATGAGGCTGTAGGTCTGGGGACCACACTTTGAGAACCACTGTTGTACACTTGACTGGACAGACAGGGAAATGTTTTCTCCCAATCTTATTGGACAGTTCTTGGATTTCTACTCTTTCTACCAATTTTCTCTTGATAATCTTTTCTACATTTCTTTTGTAATTATTAGCCTTGGCAGAAAAATTTCCAGTCAGGAGTCTGTTTCTGTCCTCAGTGACTTCAAGTGTGTGTCAGATACCAAGCTGAATGTCTAGCCAGTAAAACACACTTAGTATGTTTAAATCGGAACTGATCTTAGTTTTTACAATCCTGCCCTTTCCCCTGCCTTCTCTTTTTCTGTTCCTGGCATGGCTACTCAGTAGACATTTTGATGGGACCATACAGTCATATTTTACATTTTCTTTTCCTCTGCTTCCAGTACTTAGTCATCAAACTGAATAGCACCTATCTTTGTATCTCTGTACCTATCTCTTCTTTTCAATTTCCCTGTATCCAGCTTTGTTTAGGTCTCATTGATTCTTCCTTGAGTATTGTAATAGCCTTTTAGCCAGGATCCTTTCTTTCAGTCTCTCCCTCCTTTAATGAATACTCGCTACTGTTCCTAGAGTATTCTTCCTAAAAATGTTCTGAAAACATTAAATGTTTTCCCATTGCATGTTCAAAGGCAAAAAGCCCAGGTAGTTTCTGTTACTAAAAGAATGGGTGAATGGAAAATGGAGATAAGCAGTCTCTTCTGGTCTGTCCCACTGACTCTCCAAATATTCTGCCCTTCCTCTCATACATAGGATCCACTTACCCTTCCCCAACAGAGACACCAAAAGTGCCCTGAGCTCAAAGTTAAGGCTATCTGCATGTTGTAGAGTCATCTCCCTCAGATCCCAGTGTGGATTCCATGGTCAGCAACAAGTTATCTGTCCCACCACACCCAACATTCAGTGACAGAATAGGAACATGATGAGTGCAATAAAAACTTCCATCAGAAATGAGGAAAATCAAAATTGGCCCACAGCAATTTTAAAATTCTATTGTGCTGGAATATAGTAAAGACTCCAAGCCAGGCTGTGTAGTGATTTCAGGGTTATTATTCTCAGTGCCCCTTTGCTTTCCTCTCTGGGATGTTCTTCCTTGTCCACTCTCCTCTAAGGTAATTCCAATGGGTATTAGAGTATAATTTTCTTGGGGACTGCATAACATACACATCTCACTTCTTTTTGGTGAGTTTGGAGGCTCAGGAATTGTTTTTTTTTTTCTTTCTTTTCTTTTTTTTCTCTTAACTTTATTTGTACATTTAATAATCGAAAATATAAACAATTAAAAACTAAAAAGTAAACACAGATGAATAAATATATACATTTCTCCATTAAATGTAATGGATACATATAAAAATTTTTTTTTTTTTTTTTGTGCATCAAACAATATGTTTTAGAGATTGGATGGT
>JAQZBX010017578.1:0-10980 GCA_029593785.1 Cabassous unicinctus | reverse complement strand
GAGACTCTGGTATATCACATACAGACCTCTATGCTTTGCCACTAATTTGAGACTATTTGAAAACTATGCTTGATGATCTTTGCTAATTAATACTTTGCACTGACTCCTAAAGGAAGTGTTTGAAAAAGGCTTGGGGCCATGGTCTTATCTCTGATGAAGCCTGCTTTTGCTCCTGCATTTTGCTGTGCTTACAAGAGCTCCACTTTGGAGTACAGAAGTAGCCCACTTTTTCAACTCCCAAAGCCTCCAAATTACACTCTCAGTTAACCTAGTCTATGGGCTCTTAGCAAAACTGTATTCTCTCCAAAGCCCCTGCAGAATGTACAGCTCTAGCTTAGATCCATCTCTTTTGGGTAGGATGTTGCTGAAAATGACAATAATCGGCCAACACACACCAACATTCTAAACATTTCTTACCATTTTCCCTAAGGCCACAGTACTGGCACAATTTTACCAAGATCACCAACTCTCTAGGATGCAGTATCTTCGTCCTTGCTGCTTGCCACCCCACCACTTCCTTTAAACAAATCTTACACTTCAGCTAAGGCAGCAGCCCCCTTTTGGTACTAAATTCTATTCTAGTTAGAATTAAGTCCGAGTACATGTGACAGAAAGTAAACATTAACTGTGGCTTACATGATACATATGTTTATTTCTCTCCCTTGTGAAAAAAATTTGAAAGTAGGCAGTCTAGAGCTAGCATAAAAGCTTTGCGATATCATTAGTATCTCAGGATCTTCCAGCTCTCCTCTTCACCTGCCTCAAGTGAGGGCCTTATCTTTGTGGTTCAAAATGAGGGTTGGGGTTCCAGCCATTGCTTCCAATTGCTTATGCAAAGATATAGGAAGGGGAGAAAATGGATGTACTATTTCCATTTCACTGAGACTTCCTGGGTGCTGTATACCACATTGCTACTTATACCTGACTGGACAGGATCTAGTCTGTCATATGTCCACATCCAGCTGCAAGAAAGCCTGAGACTGCAGTCTACTAGCTGGATAGATGTATCCAGCAATATGTCAAGGTTGCATTACTAAAACAAAGGAGAAAGTGAATATTGGGGTAGGAAACAAACAGGTCTATTCCACAGGGAAGTAAAGTACAAGGTGTGATGGTTAAGTTCATGAATGAACTTGGTTGGGTAATGGTATGTAGTTGTTTGGTCATGCAACCACTGGTCTGATTGTAACTTAAGAATAGTTTGTGGATTTAAATCTTCAGTCAGTTGACGGGATCTATAGTTTATTAGATCAACAAAGGAGATTACCTTCAGCAATGAGAAAAGTTTCATACAATCAGTTCAAGTCCTTAAACGGAGAACTGATAATTTCAGCAGTCAGAAAGAATTTCTATCTTTACTTACGCCAGCCAACTTCTCCGGGGAAATTCATCAAAAACTTCATCAGAGTTCCCAGCTTGTGGCCTGCCCTATGGTATTCAGATTTGCCAATCACCACAGTCACGTGAACCAATTCCTATAATAATTCTCATTATTTACTGTCTTTATTACTGTCAGTTCTGTTTCCCTAGAGAAACCTGACTAATATACAAGGTAAACAGTTTCATGTGCCTGAAGAGAACTTCAGGTAGAGCACTTGGGAATTCAGGGAAAGGAGAGGTACCGTCCGGCTAGAAAGGCCACGAAAGGCTTTCAAAAGAAGGTAGCATTTGAACTCAGTTTTAAAGAATGAGCAGGAAGAAAGTAGGACATTCAAACTGGAAAAATCAGTATGGTAAAGGCTCAAATTTGAAAAAAAAAATGCAGTCAACATACCAGTTAAACCAGACTAGGGTGAGGAAAATGGAGTACAAATTTTAAGGGGTCACTCAGGCTCAGGGTCTGCAAGTGCAGTGCCTCCTTGGAAGTCATGCCCCAGACACCAAACGTGCCACACCCTAGCCCTGAACAGATCAACAGTCATAGATAGAATGAATGATTCATCAAGGAGTTTGGTGGCAAGCAAGGTTGGGATGTTGACCCTTACCAATTTCACTGCAAGTAAAGAAAGAGAAGGCTGTTCATACACGAGTCATGCTAGTGAAAGATGATGACCCAGAGATCCTTCAACCAAAGGGAGAATTTTGCTGTGAATGAGCACAGTAATTTTGTATGGACAATACACCAAAGACAAATTATATTCATCTTGCCATGGTTATTCTGAGAAGTGTTTTAGGCACTTCATGATTAGACTCACATCAGATGCTGATATGAGAAAACATTCAGGCCACCATGTTAATATAGCTGACACCTGCTATAAAGCCACACAAAACAAGGGTGGTGGGAAGGTCCCCAATATTCACCCTGGGTGAGGCCTGCAGCGGACACACCCACACGAGTTGGCAGCAGGCCTGTGTGTTTCTGTGTTTTACTATATTAAAAGTAATGGCTGCAATTTGTTGAGGCACGTTCCAGATGCCAGGTTCTTGCATCTGGTCATTATGCAGTTTGACTCTTAATTCCTACTCCTGAATTATTTTCCATGAATGCAATACCCACCTACACATCAAGTCCCATGAAGACAAAAACTATGTTACTTATAAGCCTTCAGCATCTGGTTATTACAGTGTCAGGTTGAGAGTAGTGTCCAATTGTTAATTGTTTTTAATTGATTAGATCAGTGGTTTTACACGGTGGAAGATTTTACCTCTCCAGGGACATTTGGCAATTTCTGGAGACATTTTTGTGGTCCCAAGTGTAGAGGGTACTACTGGCATTTAGTGGGTAGAGCCAGGGATGCTGCTAACCATCCTACAATGCACGGGGCAGCTCCCCATAACAAAGACTTATCTGGCCCAAAATGTCAACAGAGCTGATGTTGAGTAACCCTCGACTAGACAATTCAAGTGTGTTTTGATTGACTTTCTAAAAGGCTAGTCCATCTGCCCTATAGTAGCTACATTTTGGAGACAGGAAACATGATCAATTGGCTGACCTCTCCTAGAATGAACCTTGCCTCCACATGGCCAACGTGGTTACATTACTGAAGACAGAGATGACTGTGGGAGAGTAAATAGTGTCACTATGGGTGCAATAAAACTGATTCCACAAGCTACACCTAAAAATTGTTGTATTAGTTTATGGCTCTGTCTGTGTGAATATCTAGGTTTTGGCTTTAGTTTATTTGGATATAAGGATGAGATAATAATAGCTTGCCTTCCTGCTATTTCATGGGGATATTTTGAAGAAAAGGAAATACTGTAGGTGAGGTGTTTCCAACTCCCAGGGTAGGAAAGCTACTATAAAAACATTATAATGATAATTAGTGGTGGCAATATGGAGTATGAAGGAGCAAAGTGGTTTATATACAGTGCTTTATACACCAAAGAAAAGAACGAATTAAGAAAAACATGTTGTTCTGGTTCTAACTCATATTTCTGTGGCCAGGGTTGATCTCCTAAAGTCTAAATCCGACTTCCTACTATGACCTTAGGAGACTCTACTGGGCCCTTTCTCTCCTATCCACAGAGAATGGCCAGGCTGCAACAGTGGATGAGGACCAAGAAGGAAATGTTTGCCTCTCTTTAAAATTGTATAATTTATTATAATTTAAAACTGAAGCCTTCCTGGATCCAGAAAGCCATCCCTTGATGAACTCAGCTCATTTCCATGTTTTCTCACATAGCTCTGAAAGATTTTTCAAAACACACAGGGAGTTAAAAGACTCCTAGGCAGTGACAGTATGGCAGGTCCCAAGCATGCGTCCCTCTGGCATGCAATCTCTAGTCCCCATGACGCCGACCGCCTCACCTCCTATTTGTCTGTGTCTCCGTGGCTGTTGTGTGGTTGGCATCCACCCCCACACTGGCGTGCCAAAGGAGTGAATGAACAATGGGATACCCTGGCACTGACGAGTGTTTTAATAACTGTGGAAAATGAGGAATTTACAGATGCATGATTCAAGCTCCCACTTCAAAGGTCCTCAACCGAAATCCTCCCGAAATTAGAGGCAATACTACTGAACACAATGCAACCTTTTGCATGGCTGCCCAATATTACTATAAATCTGTGTGTGCAGTGTTTGGGAAAGTTACATTACTGGGAAGCAGATGCCCTGCTTTCATCTGGAATTTATGTGCGGTGTTCAGTAGGTAGGTCCTGCCTGGGAAATATGAGGTATGTAATGGGATGTAATTTACTTTTCACTGGCAGCCAAGACTCAAGACAGATCTGGGCTCCTTGACCAGGAGCTTGAGCGGCGACCTTGCATGGCTAGATCCTCCTGGGCCTGAACTGCCTTCACTCTGAGTGGAGGAGTTTCAACCCCTGGGCCTGGTCTGAGACTCCTCCGGGAAGGAGGTGAAAGAAATCTTTGTTTTCAACTCCTTTCTGTATATTCCCTAATTTCTCACCTGCTTCTCAGGAAATATTAAAGCTCCTAGGGTGTTCCTCATAGATGCTCTCTCTCCCGCAGTGGCTCCTAGTTAGGCCTGTCCTCCTCGGCTAGGCCCTGGCGCTAGATCTATGCTTTCTCGTTTCATCAGTAATTACCACCACTAACTGAAAGCTTTGTGCATCCCACACTGCCCTGGTGCTTGTTAAACATCACCTCGTCCTGGGAGGTAGATATTTTTATCCCTATTTTGGCCATGAGGAAATAGCCTCAAAAGGCACACATAACTTGTCCAAGGTCATATAACTAGTAATAAGGAGGAGAAATTCAAACCCAAGTCCAAAGCCTGAACTCTTTAGTACTATGTGACAATCCTCCCGCTCCTCACCTTAAAACTCAACTAGGATATTGCCCACTCTCTCAGATTAGCAACAACAAAACTAATTCACAAATAGTATTTATATTTTAGCAGGTCTTCTTGGGCCCAGTGTTTTAATGTCAAGGTCTAATTGTTATTGTTAGATTTTTTCACATTGGGGAAATCTTGAGGCGAGGGTGGAGCCTTTTTGTTCTCTACCAAAAATATCCATCCAGATGAGGAGTGTAGAAGGCTTACGGAGGCTCAAAACAAACAGAAGTGAACTACTAGGGCCTGCGGCCTGTGAGCCTGATTCATCCAGGCAATGGTAGTCATTAGCTGTTCCTAGTAGGTGAGACAAATACTGGACAGTTCTCTTCTGGGCACTGCTGATGTTTGCCTCAATGCATCTCATTTTCCCTTCTGATATCAGGACTGACTAACATCTCACCTTCTACTCCATTCTGATATGCCAATACCTTCAATCCAGGTTGATGCCAAGGTTTTCTGGACACAAGGTCTCTCTTAGGCAGACACTAAATGTGGAATAATAACTAGGAGCAATAGCTACCAGGACTGCTGGTGTATTATTATCATCTCATCCTCAGCAGAAAAAATTTGAGAAATGTATCACAATTTAAAAATTGAGATATTTAAAAGAGGAAACATATAATTTTAGTAATTTGTCCAAAGTCACACTGCTTAGTGAATCTGGACTTTACATTGACAAAGAAAGAGAGGCAATGCTAGGGGTTTAGTGATGGCTGATGTGATATACAATTCATGACATTTTTTATTAGTTCTGAAATTATAAACTGGATGGTTATATGTGGTTGACTGTGGTAGAGATTGATGATAATACAGGATCAAAGAAAAATCATTTCCCCAGTTCTCTACCCATTCACATTGTTAAAAAAAAATATTTCCTCATTTTTCTGCTTTTTTTCTTCTTTCCCAGATTAAGTGCAAGCCAAGAAATCTTTGGAGTGTGACTTCAGGGCCAGGCTGTGTTTCAGTGACACATGGCTATACAGTAGTACATCATCAATTGCTATTTGAGTCCTCTTGGGTGGTAGAGCGCTCTTACTGGAAGTTTGGAGGTGGGGGGATGGGGAAGTCTCAGAGACTGAAGGAGTCTCAGAGCACTGACAAAGCTAGTAGTATTCTGTCAAGTTGATACAAAACTTCCTAAGGCGCATTTATTTTTCTGCTCTCGTCTTGTGCATTAAAAGTATTTCAAGGCTATGTATTTCTTCTGAGTCTTTGCTTTGTGATAAATATCTACATTTCTCTTCAGTTCTAAGTATTTTTAAAATTTACAATATTTCTTCAGCATCCATGAATTATTTGGGAGCATGTTTCTGATTTCCAATTGTATGGATTTTTGACATTTATTTTTGTGTCTAGTGTCTAACTTGATCATGGTTAGTTTGAGAACATGACCCATATAAACCAATTCTCTGAAATATGTCAAAACTTATTTTATGACATAATTTTTGTTCAATTTTTGTAAACTTTTCATATGTACTTCAGAGAAAAATGTTTATTCTCTGGTCCAGGGATCTGTATACGATCATTAACTCAAGCTCATCGATTTTGTTGTTAGAATCTGCTTTTAAAAAATTTTTTTTCAGCTTAACTTGTCAATAAATGAGACAGGTATGTTGAAAGTTCTTACTATGATGATGGATATGTCAATTGTTATAGTTTATCAATTTTGCTTTATAAATTTCAAAGTTATTTTGTTAGGTACACACAAATATAGAACTTGTTAATTTAACATTTAAACATTATTATGTTGGGGAGTGGGTGTAGCTCAGTGGTTGAGTGCCTGCTTCCCATGTAAGAGATCCTGGGTTCAATCCCTGGTACCTCCTCAAAAAAGAAAAAAAAATATTATATAGAGATTCTCTCTATCTCTTAAGTAGAGAGTCGCTTTCTGCTTTAATGTTTATTTTTTCTTATGTTAATTTTATGGCCCTAGTTTATAATTTTGGGGCTTGGTGTTTGTCTCTATTTTTTTTCTTTCATTTTACTTTCCATCAGTGTGTATTTTAGATGTGTCTCTTATAAAGAATATCTATCTTTAAAACAATCAGATAATCTTTGCCTTTCAATTGAATGGTTCAGATCTTTTACATTTACTGTGATTTGGGGTATGTTTTGACTTGTTTCTACCATTTTACTTTTGATTATATTGGTCTTGTGTTTCCACACTGTTATTTCTATTCTCTTAATGATAATGTTTGAACTTTTTCTATCTTTTCAGAAAATATGATCTTAAAAATTTAATCAGCCTTAGTATGCTACTGTGTTCATAAGCCAAAGCATAATTGCAAATTTAACAAAAAATTACATAGAAGGTAGGGTCCTGATTTCCAACCCAGCCAAACTATGTAAATCATTTGTTCATAGTAATTGTTTGATAGCTGAAAAAAATACTAAACTTGTACTTTTATATGGTTTTTGTCTTATAATATGCTTGTTAAATAGTGAAAACACTGTAGCTTTTTCTCACAAACTGATTCAATTACAGTTTCCCTCTCTTTTCTTATTTTTTACTGTGTGAACCTTTCTCACCATTCCTGGGTTTGTCTCTGACTGTCTGGTTTCTAGGGATTCCGAGTCTTGCAAGCAAAACCTGCCATCCACAGTTCTCCAACTTAACCATTGCCTTTTCTCTCCCCAGCAGCAACCCAGCAGTCCACAGCCACTCACAACCTGCAGGTACTAACAACTAAAGCAAAGAAACAATTATGCTTTTACATTAAAGATATTTAATAAACATAGAAAACAAATCTCAGAGATCTGGATGGAGGTGGATGGTGAGAAGGACAGGTTTTTAAGGTTCACAAAACTTGTAATAAACAATCAAAAAGAGATCAATATCATTATTGATTTTTGTTTTTATTCCATACTTATTTACCAGGTTTTCACATTTTATCAGTTATTCCTCGTATAAAGAATTCTATGTTGCAGCTTATTTAAGATCTTATTCTGTTCAGTGATGTTATAAAATAGTTCAAGTTTTACATTGCTTAATGAGAAACATTTTTAAAAAGTCACTGTGAGAATTGAACATCGAAGTTGTGGATGGACAGGAGCCTTGGGAAAAGAGACTTCTTTTTAGATATTCTTTATAGTATTCAGAGGTTAAAAAAGATCAACACTGAACTTAAAATACTACCAAATGCCTTTTTTTACATTAATGATCCCACAATATGATATTGCTATCTGTTAATAAACTCTAGGGCTGAAGTTTCATCTGATCTCTCCAAACTTTTTACCTGTATTTGGCTCTTCTCAACTGTCAGCTGCTGTGTGCCCATGAAATGGAAACTGACATTTTATATGCATTTAAGTAGAATATTGTTAAGGTAAGCAAATTTGCTGGGAGAAAATCCAAAGGGGACAACGCTTGTCTTCCTTATGGTGAATATCCAATGGACTTTGGAACTGTCTCCAATTGCTCCATCACTTTTTGCTAGTTTTGGAATTCAAGGCCATAGGGAATCTTTATTATTTTATATTTTAAAAATAGTTTAGGAGATAAGGATCAAAATTAAATACTCAGAGCAGGTACTTTTCTACAAATATGTACCTGCATTGGCATATAGCTACTCAAATATGCAGTGTGTGCCAACTTGGTAATTGTGGGTGGAATTTGGGCATTAGCTCTAGAAAATGCAAGCTGCAGTGTGTGTGTATGTGTGTGTGTGTGTGTGTGTGTGTGTGTGTGTGTTTCCCTCATCCAAACAAAAGCATCTTAGGACTACCTCTTTTATATGTGTACAGTAAAGATCCAGAAATGAGAACTGAGAAATGAATTGTTTCACATGAGACTAATGTGCTCACCCTCTAAAGTGACTATTTCAAATGCAAATCTTTACAAATATTCACACTTTGCTACCTTGCTTCATAGAATATTCTAGGTAGAATTTAGCCTCATCTAAATGGATAGAGTCATTATTAGAAAACAGTTACCTTGCAATACAAAATTATAGGATACCTATGGGGGTATTGAGCTGTGTGGAGCTGTAGGTCCTGAATTAAATGCTCTGCAGGCTGTTCTTACTGAGTTTTCCTTATCTGCTTTTCCTAATTTTCCTATTTCTTTCTTATGGTGAAACTGACCTTCCTACTTTTAATTCCTGCCCTATAAGCCATCCTTGACATTTATTGTTTAGATTGCCAAATTATAGGTCATTATTGAAGCTAGCAATGTTTACACTATGCTTATTATTCTCTTCTCTCTACTTGGAATATGTTTGAATATTCTCAAGGTGGATTGACTTGGAAAGAGGAGCAATTCAATTTCAGATGAAGGCTTGTGGCAAATTATACTTTCCAAAGATGGCTGCTAACAATCGTCCATAGCAAACGACCTTCTACACTGTGACTTTGCTTGCCCCTTGCTGAGAGATGGGGTCTACATCCTTTCCCCTGATATCTGGGCAGATTGGTGATGAGTATGGCAGAAGTGATGCTCTGTGTCTCCCAAGGCTAGGTATAAAAGGCCATGCAGCCTCCACCTTATGACTCGCTAGCGGAGCCCTGAGTCATCATGTAAGAGATCTGACTACCCTGAGACTACCATGCTGTGAGGAAGTCCAGGCCACTGAGAAAGATCATGAAGGTAGACCAGTTGACAGCTCCAGCAGAGGCCCCAGTAACAAGCATCAACCTCCAGGCATCAAGCAAAGGCACCTCCAGATTATTCTAGCCTTCATATATTGAGTCCCTTCTTCCCCCAGCTTCTGACCATCCCAACTGAGACCCTAGACATACTGGAGCTGAGACAAATTGTCCCTACTGGGCCCTTCCAAAACTCCTGTCCCACATAATCCATAAACATAATTAAATTGTTTTATATCCCTCAGTGGTTTGTTATACAGCAATGGTAGTCGAAACAGGGGCCAAAGCATTTGTCTGTAAGTGGGGATGATGTGCTTTAGAGCATAGTCTTTGCAAAATGCTATGTGGCGTGGTGGTTAAGATATTGAGCTCTGGAGCTGAATAGGTCTGATTCAAATCCTGGCTCCATCAGCCGTTACACCCTATGCAAGGTAGTTATCTGCTTTGAGCTTCAGTTTCCTCATCTATAAAATGGAGACAATAATAGTATCACATCATAAGGTTTTGTGATGATTTGGATATAAAGAATTTGGCAAAGTGGATAGCACATAATAAATACTCTATGTCTTTTGGCAACTTTTTATGAAATAGTTTGAATTCTCAAAGATTTCTATTACTGTTTTCCTGTTTCTCAGCTATGTTACAGATAATTGAACTTTCCAGATAAATCAAGTTCTACTTTATTACTGTTAAGATTTGGTGTTTTAAAAAAAATAATAAACTTTATTTTTAGAGAAGTTATAGGTTTACAGAAAAATTGCACAGAAAGTACAGAGTTCCCGTGTAGCCTCACAAACACATGGTTTCCAACATTTATAACATCTTGCTTTAACATGATGCATTTGTTATAATTGATGAACCAATATCGATACATTACTGTGAACTAATGTCCTTAGTTTATATTAAGGTACACTTTTTGCATTGTCCAGTTCTATGGGTTTTGACAAATGCATAATCGCATGTATCGACCATTCTGTATCATACAGAATAGTTTCAATGCTCTAAAAATGCCCTATGGAATCACACAGTGTGTAGCCTTTTTAGCCTGGCTTCTTTCACTTATCAATATGCATTTAAGGTTCTTCCATGCTTTTTTGTGACTTGATAGCTCATTTTTAAAAAAATCACTGAATAATGTTCCATTGTATGGATGTACCATGGTTTATACATTTTTCCTATGGAAAGGCATCTTGGCTGCTTCCGATATTTGGCAATTATGATTAAAGCTGTTATAAACATTCATGTGCAGTTCTTTAATGTGAATATCAGTTTCCATCTCCTTTGCGTAAATATCTAGGAGCATGATTGCTGGATCATATGGGTATGGGTAGGGCTATGTTTAGCTTTGTAAGGTACTGCCAAACTGTCTTCCAAAGTGGCTGTACCGCTTTGCATCCCTAAGCTTTGGTGATATTTTCAAAATATAAAACTTGGATAGGAAATGGCAGTACACTTACTATAAAGCAGAGGTTGCTAGATTATAAGTTTGAGGAAGTAAGGTACCACATCTCTCTTTTTCACCATTGTATCTTCAGGGGCAAGCCAACTGAGCACCATAGAAAGTGCATAATAAAAATACTTTCTCTATGAATCACCATGTAATCCTATCCGTGTAGCTTTTGGCTTATAAAAGACATGGGGTTCACCTTGTCATCT
>JAQZBX010017577.1:17412-35525 GCA_029593785.1 Cabassous unicinctus | reverse complement strand
CATCAAAAATCTCCCAGCAAAGAAAAGTCCAGGACCAGATGGCTTCACAGGTGAATTCTACCAAGCATTTCAAAAAGAATTAACACCAATCCTGTTTAAACTCTTCCAAAAAATTGAAGAGGAGGGAAAATTACCCAACACATTTTATGAAGCCAACATCACCCTAATACCAAAGCCAGATAAAGATTCCACAAGAAAATAATATTACAGACCAATCTCTCTAATGAACATAGATGCAAAAACAAAATACTTGCAAATCGAATCCAACAGCATATCAAAAGACTTATACATCACGACCAAGTGGGATATATTCCTGGTATGCAAGGCTGGTTCAACATAAGAAAATCAATGTAATACACCACATTAACAAATTGAAGGAACAAAACCACATGATCATCTCAATAGATGCAGAAAAGGCATTCGAAAAAACCCAGCATCCTTTTTTGATAAAAATACTTCAAAAGATAGGAATAAGAGGAAAATTCCTCAATATGATAAAAGGCATATATGCAAAACCCACACCCAACATCATACTCAATGGGGAAAGGTTGAAAGCTTTCCCTCTAAGATCAGGAACAAGACAAGGATGCCTGCTGTCACCATTGTTATTCAACATTGTACTAGAAGTTCTAGCTAGGGCCATTAGACAAGAAAAAAAAATTAAAGGCGTCCAAATAGGAAAAGAGGAAGTAAAACTCTGAATGTTTGCGGATGACATGATCCTGTATTTAGAAAATCCTGAAGTATCCACAACAAAGCTACTTGAACTAATAAATGAGTTCAGCAAAGTGGCAGGATACAAGATAAACACGCAAAAATCAGTAATGTTTTTGTACACTAGTACTGAACAACCTGAGGAGGAAATCAGGGGGAAAATTCCATTTTCAATAGCAACAAAAAGACTCAAATATCTAGGAGTTAATTTAACCAAAGAAGTACAGGATCTATATGCAGAAAACTACAAAACAGTGCTAAAAGAAATTTTAAAGACCTAAACAAATGGAAAGACATTCCATGTTCATGGATTGGAAGAATAAATATCGTGAAGATGTCAATCTTGCCCAAACTGATATATAGATTCAATGTAATACCAATCAAAATCCCAACAGCTTACTTTTCAGAATTAGAGAAGGCAGTTACCAAATTCATCTGGAAGGGTAAGTGTACCTGAATAGCCAAAAGATTCTATAAAAGAAGAGCAATGTGGGAGGAATTTCACTGCCTGACCTTGAAACACATTACAAAGCTACAGTGGTCAAAACAGCATGGTACTGGCATAAAGATAGACACATCGATCAGTGGAATAGAATTGAGAACCCAGAAATATACCCTCACCTATACAGTCAACTGGTTTTTGACAAACCTACGAAGCCCACGCTAATGGGAAAAAACAGTCTCTTCAACAAATGGTGTTGGGAGAACTGGATATCTATAACCAAAAGAATGAACGAGGACCCCTATCTCACCCCCTATACAAGAATCAACTCAAAATGGACCAAAGATCTAAATATAAAAGCCAGTTCCATAAAACTACTAGAAGAAAATGTAGGGAAACATCTTTAAGACCTTGTAGTAGGTGTTGGTTTCTTGGACCTTACACCCGAAGCATGTGCAACAAAAGAAAAAATAGATAAATGGGACCTCCTCAAAATTAAACACTTTTGCACCTCACAGGACTTTGTCAGAAGGGTGAAAAGGCAGCTAACTCAATGGGAGAAAATATTTGGAAATCACATATCTGATAAGGGTTTAATATCCAGGATATATAAAGAGATGTTACAACTCAACAATAAAAAGACAAACGACCCAATTAAAAAATGGGCGAAAGACTTGAATAGACATTTCTCCAAAGAAGAAATACAAATGGCAAAAGAAAAAAAAACACATGAAGAAATGCTTAACATCACTCATGACTCCAAGGGGTCCATGAGCTTGAACTGAAAATTCAAAAAAAACCCATTCCTGTAGGAATGTGTTGGTACAGGTGTGATGTAATTATTAAATAATATACAGTATAGTGTGGACTTAGTAAGAGGTCTGTGGATTTCACCTGACTGGCAAAGGGGTCCATGGAACAAAAAAGGTTAAGAACCCCTGCATTAGGGTCCTACAACAGCAGACTTGAAATGATATAAGAAGGAATGAGTGATACAGAAGACAGAACAGCTGAAATTGAAGAGAAAAGAATAGAGAAAAACAAATGGAAAAAAATTGAGCAGGGGCCCAGGTAGTTGAATGATAACATGAAACGCAACCACATACGTGTCATGGAAGTTGAAGAAGAAGAAGAGAAGGGAAAAGGGGCAGAAAGAGTATATGAGCAAATAATGGCTGAAAATTTTCCAACTCAGGAAAGTAATGAACATACATGTCCAAGAAGCACAACGTACCCCTATCAGAATAAATGCGCGTAGACCCTACTCCAGGACAAATACTACTTAGAATGTCAAACATCAGAGATAAAGAGAAAATTCTGAGAACAGCAAGGGAAAACCAAGCCATCACATACAGGGGATGTCCAGTAAGACTTAGTGCAGATTTCTCATCAGAAACCATGGAGGTGAGAAGACAGTGGTATGATACAATTAGGATACTGAAAGAGAATAACTGCCAGCCAAGAATTCTGTATCCAGCAAAATTGTCCTTCAAATATAAAGGTGAGTTTAAAATATTCACAAACAGAAACTAAGAGAGTTCATTAAAAAGAATTCACCTTTGCAGGATATGTTAAAGGGAGAGGGAGACTTACAGCCTGAAAGCAAAAGACAGGAGAGAGAGGCTTGGAGGATTGTATAGAAGGCAAGAATAGCAGAAAGGATAAGAGTAAAAAGATAGATGAAAGTAAGATATGACATATGAAAACCAAAAAATAAAATGGTGGAAGTAAATAATGCATTTACAGTAATATTGAATGTGAATGGATTAAAGTCCTCAATCAAAAGATATAGGCTGACAGAATGGATTAAAAAAAACGAGCCATCCATGTGCTGCCTACAAGTGACTCACCTTAGACCCAGGGATACAAACCGACTGAAAGTGAAAGGTTGGAAAAAGATACTCCATGCAAACAGTAACCAAAAAAGAGCAGGGGTAGTTATACTAATGTCAGACAAAACAGACTTTAAATGCAAAATAGTTATAAGAGACTGTATTAGTCTGCCAAAGGGGTACTGATAACAAAGTACCAGAAATCTCTTGGCTTTTATAAAGGGTATTTATTTTGGGTAAAAGCTTACAGTTACAAGGCCCTAAAGAGTCCAGTTCAAGGT
Organism: Cabassous unicinctus; assembly: GCA_029593785.1. NCBI lineage: Eukaryota > Metazoa > Chordata > Mammalia > Cingulata > Chlamyphoridae > Cabassous > Cabassous unicinctus. The sequence goes on along the minus strand of JAQZBX010017577.1, from coordinate 32,256 downwards.
TGCTTTCTTACCAAAGTCATTTGGCCACATGTTGAAGCAAGATGGTCACTGATCTCTGCCTGGTCTTTCCTTTCCCTCTGAGCTTTCAGTCCTCTCTCTCCTGGCATAGTGCTCATTTCTTTATGGGCTTTCTATATCAGTCTCAGCTCTCTTCTCAACTGTCTCTGTAAGCTTTCAAAGAAATGGTTCATCTCTCCCTGGGGCTACAGGATAAAAAATGACAAAGTTCTCTCCTCTTCCCTGTGTCTTCTTGAGTACATGTCCATTCATATCAGACCACCAAGGGCGTGGATACTCAACCTGAGTCATCCCTACTGATGTGGTCAACTCAAAAGCCATAAATTGATTTTATTAAGTAAACTTAAATCCTTTGAATTTAATACAATCAAAGGCTATCACACCCAGAGGAATAGATTAGTTTACAAATATAATCTTTCTGTTTTTGGGATTCATAAACTCAAACGGCTACAGAGATACAGAAGACCATTATATATTAATAAAAGTGATAATCCACCAGGATGAAATAATAGTCATAAATATCTATGCACCTAACCAGGGTGCCCCAAAATACATGAGGCAAACTGTGGCAAAATTAAAGGGCGACAGGTTCAGCTCCTGGTGCCTCCTAAACAACAACAAAAACAAGCACAAAAAATGAAAAAAAGCAACTCGGGATCTGATGTGGCTTAGTGGTTAAGCGCCGGCTTCCAACATACAAGGTCCTGGGTTCAATCCCCAGCCCCTGGTACCGCAAAAAAAAAAAAACCTAAAGGGAGAAATAGAAATCTCTGCAATAATAGTTCGAGACTTCAACATCCACTCACATCACTGGATAGAACAACTAGACAGAAGATCAACAAGGAAATAGAGAACATGAAGAATATGATAAACAAGCTAGACGTAACAGACATATACAGAACATATAACCCACCCAAACTCAATGGGTTATATGTTCTTTTGAAGTGCTTATGGATTTTTCTCCAGTATAGACCACATGTTAGGTCACAAGGCAGGTCTCAATAAATATAAAAAGTTAGAAATTATACAAAGCACCTTCTCAGATCATAATGGAATGAAACTGGAAATCAATAATAGATGGGAAAGAAGTAAAATCGTAAAGTGTGGAGGCTGAACAACACACTCCTAACTAATCAGTGGGTCAATGTAGAAATTGTAAGTGAAATTAGTAAATATATTGAGACGAATGAAAATGAGAACACGGCTTATCAAAACTTATGGGATACAGCAAAGGTAGTTGTGAGAGGGTAATTCATAGACCCTAAATGCCTATATTAAAAAAGAAGAAAGTTAAAATCGAAGATCTAACTGAACACCTGAAGAAATTCGAAAAAGAGCAGCAGACAATTCCCAAAGCAAGCTTAAGGAAAGAATGAGTAGAGGAGAAATAAATGAAATTGAGAACAACAACAAAATCAACAAAACCAAAAGCTGGTTCTTGGAGTAGATCAATAAAATTTGACAATCCCTTAACTAGACTAACACAGAAAAAAAGAGAAGACAAATAAAATCAGAAGTGAAACGGGAGAAGTTATGACTGTCCCACAGAAATGAAAAGGATCATAAGAGGATATTATGAGGATCTGTTTGCACAAACAACCTACACTGATGCTACAAGAGATACAAGAACTTTTCAAACTAGTCACATTTAAAGAGGTTGAATCCGTCATCTAAAATCTCCCAACAAAGAAAAGCGCAGGACCAGTTGGCTGCACAGATGAATTCTACCAAGGTTTCAAGAATTAACCCCAATCTTGTTTAAACTCTTCCAGAAAATTGAAGAGTAGGGAAAATTACCCAATAAAGTCAATACCACCCTAATACCAAAGCCTGATAAAGGGACTACAAGAAAAGAAAATTACAGATCAATTTCTCTGGTGAACAGAGATGCAAAAATTCTCAACAAAATACTTGCAAATAGAATCCAACAGCATGTCAAAAGACTGATACACCATGGCCAAGTGGGATTTTTTTCCTGGTATGCAAGGGTTGTTCGACATAAAATCAATTGACATAATACACCACATTAACAAGTTGAAGAAAAACACTATATGATCATCTTAATCGACACAGAAAAGGCATTCAACAAAATCCAGCATCCTTTCTTGATAAAAACACTTTGAAAGAGAGGAATATGATAAAGGGCATATATGAAAAACCCACAGCCAACATTGTATGCAATGGGGAAAGGTTGAAAGCTTTCCCTCTAAGATGGAGTACACATCAAGGATCCTACTGTCACTATTGTTATTCAACATTGTGCTAGAAATTCTAGCTAGAGCAATTAGACAAAGAAAAAAAATCCCATAGGAAAAGAGGAAGTAAAACTCACTGTGGATGACATGATCCTATATTTAGAAATATCTATGATGAAGTTCCTTGAGCTAATAAACGAGTTTAGCAAAGTGGCAGGATACAAGATCATGCAAAAATCAGCAATGTTACTGTGCACTAGTATTGAACAATCTGAGGAAATCAGGGGAAAATTTTCATTTACAATAGCAACAATAAGACTCAAATACCTAGGAATCAATTTAACAAAAGACATACAAGGCCTATATTCAGAAAACTACAAAACAATGCTAAAAGGAATCAATGAAGATCTAAGCAAATATATTGGATGACTACCCAAACTGATTTATAGATTCAGTGTAATACCAATAAGAAAAAAAAAGTAATGTGGGTCGAATTTCACTGCCTGACTTTGAAACATATCACAAAACACAATAGTCAAAACAGCATGGTATTGGCATAAAGATACACATCAGTCAATGGAATAGAATTGAGAGTCTAAAAATAAACCCTCACCTCTACAGCCAACTGGTTTTCGACAAACCCAACAATGCCATGTTAAGGGGGCAAAACAGTCTCTTCAACAAATGGTGCTGGGAGAATTGGATATCCATAAGCAAAAGAATGAAAAGGGACCCCTATCTCACTCCCTATATAAAAATCTATCCAAAATGGATCAAAGACCTAAATATAAAAGCCAGGACCATAAAACTCCTAGAAGAAAATGCAGGGAAACATCTAAAAGGCCTTGTAGGTGGTGGTTTTTGGACCTTACACCCAAAGCGTGCGCAACAAAAGAAAAAATAGATAAATGAAACCTCCTCAAAATTAAACACATGAGCACCTCAAAGGACTTTGTCAAAAGGGTGAAAAGGCAGCCAATTCAGTGGGAGAAAATATCTGGAAATGATGCATCTGATAAGGGTTTAATATCCATGATATATAAGGAGATCATACAAGTGAACAATAAAAAGACCAACGACCAGATTAAAAAATAGGCAAAAGACATTTGCCTAAAAAAAAAATTCAAATGGTGAAAAAACACATTAAAAAATGTTCAGCATCACTAGCGATTAGGGAAATGTCAATCAAAACTACAATGAGATATCACATCTATTAGAATGGCCATTATTAAAAAGACAGAGAACTATGTGTGTTGGAGAGGATGTAGAGAGATAGGAACACTTAGTCACTGTTGGTGGGACTGTAGAATGGCACAGCCACTGTGGAGAACTGTTTGGCAGTTCCTTAAGAAGTTGAATATAGATTTGCCATGTGACCTGGCAATACCACTACTGGGTATATACCCAGAAGAACTGAGAGCAGTGACACGAACAGACATCTGCACCCCAATGTTCATAGCAACATTATTCACCATTGCCAAAAGTTGGAAACAACCCAGGTGTCCATCAACAGATCAGTGGATAAACAAACTGGTCTATTCACATGATGAATTCTAAAAATAGATATTGGATTATGTTTGTGAACTGGTCTGTTCCTCTGGGCATATTAAATTGGATTGGATTCAGAGGTTTCACTTTTACTTGATTAAATAATGATTCTTTGATTGGGCCTTGTCCGTTGAGTCCCCGCCCCCCACAGAGAAAACAACATGGCAGAGGAGAAAGTTGGAGCCCTGGGAAGTAAACACACAGAGAAGCAGATAAGTGAGGAAAGAGAGAAGGCTCAGCAGAGGCCTTGGGAAGAGAGACCAGCCGTTAGCCTGATTGACTACAGCTGGTTTTGTGGAGAGAGCAGAGCAGCTGAGCCCAGAGAGAAACAACCCCTGGGAGAGAGACCAGACTTATCCCAGCCTACAGCTGATTCTGGAAGAAGCTGGGACCATGGAGCCTTAAGAGGAAGGGGAAGGCTGAACCCTTGCAGATGTCAGCAGCCATCTTGTTCCAACACATGGCAAGACTTTGGTGAGGGAGGTAACTTATGCTTTATGGCCTGGTAACTGTAAGCTTCTATCCCAGATAAATAAGCTTTATAAAAGCCAACAGATTTCTGGTATTTTGCATCAGCACCCCTTTGGCTGACTAATACAGAATTTGGTACTGGAGAGTGGGGAAGCGCTTTTGCAATTACCAAAATGCTGGAACAGTTTTATAAATGCATAAGGGGTATTATTTGGAGTAATTGTGAGTTGCTTGGTAGAAAAGACGTACGCTTTGAAGAGACTGTAGATAGTAATATGGATGCGAAAGAGACTTTTTATGAGACCTTAGAAGTAAATGATGAAACTATTATTGGAAACTGGAGGAAAGGCAGTCCATGTTTTAAAGTAGCAAGATTAACTCCTGAAGTTTTATGGAAGACAGAATTTGGAAATGGCGAGCCTGAGCATTTAGCTGAAGAACTTTCCAAAATAAACTTGGAGAATGCGGCTTGCCTTCTCCTTACAGGTTATCATAAAATGCTAGATGATAGAGATAAGCTGAGGATGAATTGTTGGGCACAGAGAAACCAGAAACTGGTTCTGGAAATTCCAAGCCTCTGGAAACAAGTCCCCAGAAGATAGTGCCCCATTTGAGGACTTAACTAAACTTGGAACTTGTAAATGAGGATTGAAGATGCAGTTATCTTGGAAAGACTTGTGGAAAGTCTTACTGTCTAATGGCTTAGACCCCTGCTTCTTGCATGCTAAACCAGCAAGCTTTTTGAGAGAACTGTATGAACAAAACTACTGTCAGCTTGGACTAAAAGGGACATGGAAAGGAGAGATTAAAGGGGAAACAACCTCAAGAGGAAACCCATGGAAGCTGAGATCTGGAATTAAGACATCGCCTTGGGCCAAGAGAGGAACCCCACCCGTGTGTACAGAGAGGGTGTTTGCCCTGGCAGTTGAAGAGGGTAGATGTTCCCACCAGAGGTTCAGGGAGAGTTTTGCCACCCCAGGGTGCAGACAGGGTGGAGCACGTTCCCTGGGGATTAGGGAGGTTGAAGTTGACGCCCCATAGGTCAGAGGGGTGGGCCTGTCCCCCATGGATTAGGGAAGGCCAGGTCACCAGCTTGTTGCTCTGAGAGGGTTGGGCCTGTATGCCAAAGGTTAGGGAGGGTGTTGTCTTCACTTCATTGTACTAGGGCTTTAAGACTGTATTAGTCAGCCAAAGGGGTGCTAATGTGAAATACCAAAAATGGGTTGGTCTTTACAAAGGGTATTTATTTGGGGTAGAAGTCCACAGACACCAGGCCATAAAGCGTTATGTTTCTTCTCTCACCAAAGTCCATTGTCACGTGTTGGAGCAAGACAGCTGCCGGCATTTGCCCAGGGTTCAGACTTCTTGGGTTCCTCTCTTCCTGGGGCTGCGTTTCTCTCCGGGCTTAGCTCCTGTTTCCTCCACAAGGTCAGCTGTAGGCGATCAGGTGAACGGTTCGCTTCTCTTCTGGGGCCTTCTTTGCAACATAAAGGCTTCTTCTCAAAGACTGCTTCAATTCTGTTCTTTGCCTTGCCTTTTATATTTGGTTCCCCACCCACCAAGGGGTGGGGCTCAATGCCCTACTGACATGGCCCAGTCAACGCCCTAATCATAACTTAATCATGTCCGGATTAACACATCAGTTTATAAGATGATTCAATTATATTTTTGGAATTCATAATTATATCAAACTGCCCAACCATAACAAAGACTCTAACCCAAAGATTGGGTTAAGTGTGGCAATCACCCCAATGCTCTTGGAAGGTGGGGTCTGGAGCTTGGTCGCCACTCAGATGCTTGATGAGGGTGGAACCAAGAAAATGGCTGTTGGGCAAGCCTGTGGAAAGGGTGGGTCCTCATGATGCTCCAGGGAGAAGAAATGGTCATATTAAGAATGATTCTCAGACTTTGACACCTAATGAAGTATATGCCCTGCAGGTTTACGGAATTGTAGGAGACACATGACTCATGTTTCCCTCCCAATTTCTCATTATGGTAATGGAAATGTTTATCCTTTGTCCATTGTGTATTGGAAGCAGATAAATGGTTTTGTAAGTTTCAGAGGTGTACAGGCAGATGGGACTTTGCCTCAAGACAAAATGTATTTCTTTAAATTGATTGTGATATGGTTCTGTATTTTGCATTGTACTGATTTAAGGTTTTTTTTGAACATTGTAATGTCTTTTTGGAATTCAGAGGGTGGAGTGTAGCAGTTTGATATTGTGATATTGAGTTGTTTTTATGAATGTGATTTTTATTGTCATATTTTCCTACTAGTTCTTGTTGGACATTTCAGCAACTTCTGTATCTTTACTAATATATCTGTAATATCAGTATTTGCTTATGTTTGTGAAAATAAACTGGAAAAGTACAGAAGAAATTAATACAAATTGACAGGGGTGGGACCAAAGACTTCTTATTCTATACCCTTTATACTGTTTGATTTTTGAATCATAACCACATTACCTGTTCAGAAGAAAGAACATTTTTAGAAGGTATATAAAAATAGCAAAATAATTTTGTGTATTTAATTTATTTTCCCCCACTCATTGTTTTGCACTCACTGTCTGCTCTCTGTGTGTTCTTCTGTGTCTGCCTGTCCTCCCCCCTGGGGGGGGCACTGGGAACTCACCCTGGGACCCTCCGTAGTGGGAGAGAGGCGCTCAATCTCCTGTGCCACCCCAGCTCCCTAAAATTTTTTTTTTATTTTTATTTTTTACCGTTGCATAACTTTGTTCCCAGTAGCTATAACATTTACGTTCTGTTTTATGGTCATGATCACTGTAGTTGTTGAGGCTTAATTCCGTGTTGTAATGGGTCAGTGCTCAATGCCCCTCTTCCTTAAAGGTTTTTCTTATTCGTTATTTCTTTGAGTCATATATCAGGGTTACCAATTCAAATATGTTTTTCAGCATAAAATCTAATTAATGTATTTCCTTTGCTAGGCATAGAATTCTTGGTTCATAGCTTACTGTTCCCTTTAAGATGGTAAACAGTGCTCTGTTGTCTTCAGTTTCTAATGTTAGTGTTGGAAGCCAGCCTAATTTTTTTTCCCCTTTTGTGGGTAACATGATTCTGCTGCCTAGATGCTAGAAGGATTTTTTCATTTATATCTCCAAAACTAAGTAGCTTTATTAGACTATGTCTTGGTGTTACTGCATTTATAATACCTTTTCCTGGAATGTAAAGAATACCTTTGATCTATGTATTTGCATATTCCTTCATGTATGAAAGTGTATTAATACTCTATTTTTGAATAATTGTTTTTATTATTATCCCAATATTTATATATTGAGCACTTACTCTGTACCAGGCACTGTACAAGTCAGTGGGGTTACAGTGATGAGTTAAACAGATACAGGCCCTATCTCCCTGCCCTCGGACACATCATTCTGGCCTAGGTTGAGTGTAATGCTCTTTGTTCATGCCGTTGGCTCATCTAGCTGTGTTTGTAGCGGTCATGCTCAGCTGTATTCGTCAGCCAAAGGGGTGCTGATGCAAAGTGCCAGCAATCTGTGGGCTTTTATGAAGGGTATTTATTTGGGGTAGAAGCTTACAGTTACAAGGCCCTAAAGAGTCCAACTCAAGGTTATTTCCTTACCAAACTCTATTGCTATGTGTTGACACAAGATGGCAGGCGACGTCTTCGAGGGTTCAGCCTTCCTTCTTTCCTCTTAAGGTTCCATGGTCCCAGATTCTTCCTATCTCAGCTATAGGCTGGCATAGGCCTCATCTCTCTTCCTGGGGCTCATTTCTTTCCGGGCTCAGCTGCTGTGTTCTCTCCACAAGGTCAGCTGTAGACTATCATCAGGTGAACAGCTCATCTCTCTTCCTGGGGCCTCTGCCCTGTCTGTGGAGCTTCTCTCTTCCTCTGTGTAGCTACCTCTGTGTTCTTGATTGAGCCTCCGTTTATATAGCCCACCACGGGGGGCAGGGACTCAACCCTGCATTCCCTAAAAAGTGGGCGAATCAAAGCCCTAATCTTGATTTAATCAACTATAAATGCAAAGCCTTTGAATTTAAATCAAAGGGTATCATGCCCAAAGGAAGACCAGTTTACAAATATAATCAATATCTCTTTTTGGAATTCACAAATAATATCAAACTGACAGACCAGCTAAGATCTGAGCTCCCAAAGCTTGGGCACTGTGTCTTATTTACTGTTTTTTTTTTTTTTTTAAAGATTTATTTATTTATTTTATCCATTTTAAGCCCCCCCTTCCCCATTTGCTGTTTTGTGTCCATTCGCTGGGCAATTCTCTGTGTTTGTTTCCTGCCATCTCTTCTCATCCTCCTCCTCCAGTCTTCACCAGGATTTGATTCTGGAGACCTCCAATGTAGGAGAGAGGTGTTCTGCTACCTGTGCCACCTTGGTTTCTGGTTTTCAGAGCATCTCGTCTTGTCTCTCTCCTTTTACATCATCGTCTTGCTGCATGGCTCCTGGGGCCTTTCGGCTCACCGGCACACAGAGCCTGGCAGCCCATGCGCCTTCTATATATATATTTTTTATTTTGGTGGGAGGTCCCGGGGATCGAACCCAGGTCCCTCCATATGGCAGACAGACGCCCAACCATTTGAGCCACATCCGTCCCCCTTATTTACTGTTGGACTCCCTGACACACCGAGAGGATTTCAGTAAATAGTATTTGAATGAATTTCCTGATGCTATTGAAATGCTGCTCCCATCCCTAAATTTCCTCCTGGATTTTGCTCTCTGCCTACTCAGTATGATCTGTTCCTACCTTTACTATTATGCTTATCTCTTGCTTTAAATTGTCTATATGCTTTTCCCTGCCTTCTGCATCATGTCAGTACCTACAATATTTTTTCTAGCCAGTGCTCACTTTTCCAACTACTATATCTTTTATATAATATAAAATTTGATATAGCATATGTCAATTTTGTCACCATTGTAGCTGTAGTTCCATTTCCAGCGATACTACTGAAGGGATGTTGGGTTTTATTCTGATTTTGGGTACTTGTTGATTTCATTTCTGCCACCTAGTGGCCAAATCAGGATCTACAACATGTCATTGGCGTGCCTGGCTTTTCCTGTCTGTGGCCAAAGTTTAAATGTGTTGTGTTGATATTAGGTGAGTAATTTCAATATTGTTCCCCTGTCTTAGTTTTAAGGATCTGCTTGTTGGTATTTTTGGATTAAGGCAAGAAGTCAGTCTTGTTCTGTATCGTTTTTGTCCTTAGCTGTGTATTTATTCTACCCTAAAAACACCATTCTAATGCTTATACTAACTATTTTCACATTTTAGTCTTACCATTATAGAGCGATATATTTATTAGCATAGTGATAATTCCTTGGAAGGTTATATATACATATACACACACACATATATGCACACACACATATATATATATTATTGATAGTAATGGCTAAATCCCACCAAATCGTAAATAGTGTTTATTTATCAAGTGACACGTTTTTCTGCGATCTTATTCATTCATTCAAAAGCAGCCATTAGTTTCCCAGGAGACATCAGCAGGGTTTGTTAACTCATTACAGTAGAGGATAAATATCTGATATTTACTGTTGGGAAATGGACTTGCTATCACACTGTTTTCTTTTCTTACCAGTTTTGGATCCAGAGAATCTTCCCCAAATTCGCTATCAGTGTTTTCCTTATATAACTACAGTTTAATTTTTCTTCTTAATAAGTTTCATAATCAGGGAAGTGGATGTGGCTCAAGCGATTGAGCTCCTACCTACCACATGGGAGGCCCTGGGTTCAGTTCCTGGTGTCTCCTGGAGAAGATGAGCAAGACAGTGAACTGGCACGATGGGCTGGCATGACGAGCTGACTCAACAAGATGATGCAACAAGGAGACACAAAGAGGAAACATAATGCGAGATATCACAAAGCAGGGAGCAGAGGTGGCTCAAGTGATTGAGTGCCACTCTCCCGCATGGGAGGTCCCAGGTTCAGTTCCCGGTGTCTTCTACAGAGATGACAAGCAGACACAGAGAGCACACAGCAAGTGCAAACAACGAGCGGGGGAGGAATAAATAAATAAAATAAATCTTTAATATAAATTAAGTTTCATAATCAGAGTTTGTCTGCCATTGTTTAAAATGACTACTGAACCACTCTGACTTATTTTTTTTTTAAAGACTTTGCCTTCAGAATATTTTCTATTTTGATTTTCAAAAACAAAAGTATCATCAAATATTAGCCTGTTTTCTGAATAAAATAATGCAATTCAATTAAAAAATATTTTTGGAAACTTACTGGTTTGTCTTGCTAGTAGAGCTTCAGTTCAAGTTAATGTTTGCTGGTCTGTATCCTATAGTGTTCAGTTTCAGTCTTTGAATTGACTTGGGAAGAGTTAATACTAGTATAACTTTTTATAGGTTGAAAGTCATAATATTTGCTTCTTTTTTTCTGGTAGATTTATTTTTTTAAATCTTTTAATTTTATTTTTTTCCTTGCCTTTTGTTTTTAAGCCCCTCAAATCACACAGATATAGAACATTTTAAATTAAGAATGCAGCCTCTACCAATGGCTGAAAAACCATAGTTCAGCCTTTGACATGCCTTGAAAGCCTGATTGGGTTAATCTGTTCTTTCCGTGGACTTCTCATTAGTTTCCTGGATGCAACAGTGTTTTTAGCTTTGCACCACAATACTGAGGCCAAGCAATTAGTTTTGTTCTGTTCTTTTTTTTTTTTTCATTTGCTACTGCTAATAACATAATGCCATAGAGGAGACAAAACGTCTACTCTATCCCCTGCCCCATGAGATTGAGGGTTCAGTGGAAAATTTCTTTCTGCACCAAGTTAGAGGGTGAGATATTAGAGGTGAGACGTCAATTTTTGATAAAAAAACTCAAGAAGCATGAGATTTTTTTTCTTTCATTAATCACTATAGTTAGCTACCCCTCTCTGAATAACAGACCTAGAAATGTAATCGTTAATTTACTGTCTTCTGGAATATTGAACCACTAGTTGTTTCATAACATCACCTGTAAAGGAGAAACTACAAACCTTTGAAACACTAACCAGCTATCATTTCAAGGCATTATGGGTCTTGAAAAAAACTTGGTGTTAATGTTACTATAGATCTAAGAGAAAAGCCTAAATTTGATTGTTTCATGTCTTTTATCCTAAAAAGCAACCATCTTAAAGGGATTCCAAGGATCTGAGCATACTTTGGTCTACAAAGCTAGACGATTATGAACTTGACATTCAGCCACTTCCCAGGGATTTGTGAAGATTGATGAAAATACTTTTATCATACTGAAATGTTTCCATGTAATTACAAAATGTGGTCTTTAATATTATTGATAGTATATGCATTTTTAAAAAATCAGAAATGACTTTAGAGCATTGCTGCCTACTTAAAAAAAAAGTCTCTCCGTTTGCTTTCTTTTCCCATCTTTTTCTTCATTCCTTTAAATAACAACATGAACTGAATAGGTTTGAAATTGCTTTAAATTTTTGTTCCATTAAAACTATAGACAAAGAGAATTGATCCAGGAAAGTCTTCCCATATGAGGCCATTGTTCTACTTTTTATCCCTTAATATAATATATTATTTGTTTTGTCCTCAGGGGAACTGACTGACATGGCCAGGAATAAATGAAAATTTTATCAATGTGTAGAGTAAATCAAAAGTTGTTTTGTATCTGTGCTGCTTGGTTAAGTTTTTATTTATTTATTTATTTTATTGTACCTTACAATATTTCCCATTTTAACCAGTAAGCAAGTAAGTAAGTTCTGTGGTGTTAATTTATATTCACAGTGTTGTACTACCATCACCACCATCCATTACCAGATTTTTCCCATCACCCCCAACAGAAACTTTGTACTCATTAAGCATTAACTCCCTATTCCCCATTCCCACCCCCATCCCCAGTACCCTGTAATCTACTTTCTGACTCTATGAGTTAGCTTATTCTAGTTGTTTCATTTAGTGAGATATATAATATTTGTCCTTTTGTTTCTGGCTTATTTCACTCAACACAGTGTCTTCAGAGTTCATCCATGTTGTTGCCTGTATTAGCACTTAATTCCTTTTTAGGGTTGAGTAATATCCCATTACATGTATATACCATATTTTGTTTATCCACTCAACTATTATTGAACACTGCGGTTGATTCCACCTTTTGGATATTGTGAATAATACTGCCCTGAACATTGTACTAATATCTGTCTGAGTCCCTGCTTTCAGTTCTTTGGGATATATAGCTAGCAGTGGGATTGCCTGGTCATATGGTAGTTCTGTGTTTCTGCCCAACTGTTTTCCACAGTGGCTGTACCATCTTATATTTCCACCAACAATGTACTAAGGTTCCTACTTCTCTGCATCCTCTCCAACATTTGTTGTTTTCCATTTTTTGTTTATTTGCTTGTCGTTTTTTAAGAATAGCCATTCCAATGAGTGAAGTGGTATCTTATGTTTTTGATTTGCATTTCCCTAATGGCTAATGATGTTGAGCATCTTTTCATGTGCTTATTAGCCATTTGTATATCTTCCTTGGAGCAATGTCTTTTCAAGTCCTTGGCCCATTTAAAAAAATTTCTTTATCTTAGAGAAGTTGTGTGCTTACAAAACCATCATGCATAATGTGCTGAATTCCCATGCATCACCTCTCCACCAAAACTGTTGTGGAACATTTGTTACAGATTATGAAAGAACATCATCAAAATATTGCTACTAACTGTGCTCCATATCTTACATTTGGTATATTTTTCCATACATTCCCCTATTATTAACACCATTTATTAATATTATACATTTGTCATAGTTCATGAGAGAATGCTCTCAATATTTGTACTGTTAACCACAGTCCATCATCTACTACATGGTTCACTGTGTTATACAGTCCCATGCCTTGTGCAATCCATCCAAAGTGTACACTCAGTGGCTCTCTGTTTCATCAGAGTTGTGCAGTCATCTTAGTAAATTTTTGAACGTTTTCCTTAGCCCAAAAGAAAAAATCTCATACTCTTCTATGGTTTATGCTTAGCATTGATGTAATACCTTCTTTGGCTTTGATGCAAGAATATTACAATATTGTTTTTGACTGTAGTCCATAAGTTACATTAATTGTATTTTCCCATGCATCACCATATTCTTACCACTTTGAAATAGTGATGTGCATTTGTTCTAGTTTATAGAAGAACACTTTTTTTTTTTTTTAAGATTTATTTATTTATTTATTTATCCCCCCCTTGCTGCTTGTGTTTTACTGTGTCCATTCACTGTGTGTTTCTTCCGTGTCTGCTTATCTCCCCCTTGCTGTGAGGTCCTGCTGCATTAGCCCACCGCACCGCGCGGGCCGGCCTGCTCTCACAAGGAGACCCCGGGAAGCGAACCCGCGGCCTCCCGCCTGGTAAACGGGGGGCTCTATCGATTGAGCCACACCTGCTTCCTGCTGTGAGGTCTTGCTGCATCAGCCTACCGCGCCGTGCGGGCCGGCCGGCCTGCCCTCACAAGGAGGCCCCGGGAAGTGAACCCGAGGCCTCCCATATGGTAAATGGGAGCTCTATCCATTGAGCCACACCCGCTTCCCGTAGAAGAACATTCTTGTATTTGTACTATTAACCACAATTCTCATCCATCATTGGGTTCACTATGTTATACAGTCCCTAGAATATTCTCTAGCTTTCTTTCAATTGACATTTACATCCCTAGGCTAGCCCTTCAGACACAATCACATTTATAAAGCAGCTGAGTTAGTTATACTCACTATAATGTGTGACCATCAACTTTATCAATTTCTATGCTTTTACAGTCAAGCTAATTAAAAATTCTACATACATTAAGCATCAGTACCCCTTCTTGCCCTCATCCTATCTTCTAGTAACCTATACTCTAGATTTTAACTCCATGCATTTATTCTTTGTATTTAGTTCATATTAGTGAGACCATACAATATTTGTTCTTTCGTGTCTGGCTTATTTCACTCAGCATAATGTCCTCAAGGTCCATCCATGTTGTCATATGTGTTCCAATTTCATTTTTTCTTACAGCAGCGTAGTATTTTGTTGTATGTATATACCACATTTTTGTTTATCCATTCATCAGTTGATGGACACTTGGGTTGATTCCATCTTTTGGCAGTTGTGAATAACACCGCTATGAACATCAGCGCAGAGATGTCTGTTCGCGTCAGTTTTCATTTCTTCTAGATATATTCCAGTAGAGGGATTGCTGGATCACACGGCAGTTCTTTATTTAGCTTCCTAGGAACCACCAAACTGTCTTTCACAGAGGCTGCACCATTCTATATTCCCATCAACAGTGAACGAGTATTCCTATTTTTCCACATCTTCTCCAGCACTTGTAGTTTTCTGTGTTGTTTTTTTTAAAGGCCATTTTATGAGGTGTAAGATGACATCTCATTGTAGTTTTCATTTGCATTTCCCTAATAGCTAGTGATATTGAGCATTTTTTCATGTGCTTTTTTGATTTAGGGCCATTTTTTAATTGGGCTATTTGCCTTTTTGTTGAATTTTAGGAGTTTGTTTTTTATTCTGGATATTAAATCTTTATCAGATATATGGTTTACAAATATTTTTTCCTGTTCTATAGGTTGTCTTTTCACTTTCTTGATGTCCTTTTAATGCTCAAAAGGTTGTGTGTTTTTTTTTTTAA
>JAQZBX010017577.1:0-17312 GCA_029593785.1 Cabassous unicinctus | reverse complement strand
ATGGTAAACGGGGGCTCTATCCATTGAGCCACACCCGCTTCCCTCAAAAGGTTTTAATTTTGAAGTACAATTTATCTGTTTTTTCCTTTGTTGCTTGTACTTTTGGTGTGAGTGTATGAATCCATTGCCCTAATGCAAGATCTTGAAGATATTCCCCTATGTTTTCTCCTAAGAGCTAAGAGTTTTAGCTCTTATATTTAGGTCTTTAATTTATTTTGAGTTAATTTTTGTATATGGTGTGAGGTAAGTGTCCACCTTCATTCTTTTGCATGTGGAGATGCAGTTTTCCCAGCTCCATTTGTTGAAGAAACTGTTATTTCCCCATCAAGTGGGCTTGGTCCCTTGTCAAAAACAATTGGCTTTATTTCTCTGCTCTCAGTTCTATTTCATTGGTCTAAATGTCTGTTCTTGTGCCAGTATTGCAGTTAATTTTGATTTATTCTCTAAGTCCTTTTGAATAAATAAAATGCTCACAATGGAGAAGATTTTATAGAGTAAGGAAGACAGGAGTTCCAGAGAGTGATTATAATAATTTTTTTTAACTGTTTCAGAGGGGGTCTTGTGAAGTCAAAAGTATTTTTATAATAGTAAGATATTTGCCCTTTACATGCTCATTCTCTCATGAGTATACAGTGGAGTTTTTCAGCGATTACATGATATGACATGTAATGGAATGCTTTGACAGCTAATGGAATGTGTGTTTTGTGTATTCTTGTGTTTTCATATTTTCTCAGTTTGTTTCTAGTAGGTAAATATCAGTAGATATAACCAACATAAACAAAAGCTCAGTAATTTTTAAGAGTTTGGTCTCAGGATTCCTGAGACCAAAATGTTGTGAACCACTTCTCTATGGTATAAAGTTGCAGCCTTGTTCCTTTTCATTGCCTCTTTATTGTAGGGAGTATTTTTTTATTTTTATTTTTTTAAAGAAACTATAACCTATTTTCTTTGTTTTCTCAAGGAATAAAATATGAATTTTAAGGGTGGATGATACAGTTATGAAAACTTGCTCTTAACAGTCTTGCACCAAGGTAGAAAGCTGGAAATAATAAGCAGAACTTTCTTTTAACAGTACTGGCTGGAATGACTGTCTGATACGATGTGCCCTCCTCCCTGGAGGGGTCCTAACATAAATTAGACAGCTATTGTTGAGGGTCGTTTTGAAGATTAGTAGTTCAGATAGGGGGCTCTACTAATAGTAAAGTGATCTAATAATATATAATTTCATTATTTCTTCTTTTCCTCTCATATAAAACTTGATGTATTTAATCAACTTGCTTATAGTTTTTTCCCCCATGTATTTTATTTCAGTTGGTCGCATTATGTTTCAGCTCTTCTCAGACATTTGTCCAAAAACTTGCAAAAACTTCCTTTGCCTATGTTCAGGTAAGTGAATTATTAAATTATTTCTAATGAGGAGTCATGGCTAACAGTTTTACCTCACTTAACAGCGTAGATGTTTCCTTGAAAAAGTAGTGGGCTGTGAAAAGAGTTTTGCAAATAAACCTTATTTTCACTAACTTCTATATGAAATCAAAGAAGCATTTTTTGAGGGGCAGAGAGGAGAGATAAATGGTCTCAAAAATGAAAAGCAAGTATATAATGAAAGCTTCTCTGTATGTTGTAGTTTATAAAATAAAAGCATATTTAAAACTGCTTTGCCTTAGAATTTTACAAATTTCAGTACTCTGAACAGATTTCAGTATTCCCGATTTCATAACAGATTTAGGATTAGAAGGTCAAGAGAGCAAAACATAATGACATATTCTTTGTTATATATAATTGGATATAACTTATATTTTACTACATTTGATCTTGACCAAAAGGCTGAGACGCAATATAATTTGTATTTTAACTATGTTGGGGGTGGAAAAAAACCATCTATGATGTTATTTTAAAAATAGAAATAGCAAAGTAAACTTCTAAAATCATACTTGGACACACACACACAATCTTTGCATGAACTTCTTGATTCCATTCTTTTACTAGAATGATAAGCTTCTGTGATCTGTCTTGATCTGTATCATATACAACTTAACATTTACATGCTGCTTTGTATTATTAATTTTGAATTAATTGGCTGCTTTTTATGAGGAAGCATGTGTTTGTAGCTGAATTTAACTTTTTTTTTTTCCAGGGGAGAAAGGTCTTGGGAAAACAACTGGGAAGAAATTATGTTATAAAGGTTCTACATTCCACCGTGTCGTTAAAAACTTTATGATTCAGGGTGGGGACTTCAGTGAAGGTAGAGCTAAAAGTTATGTTCTTCATATTCCATCTATCAGTTTCTACAGTGTTTCATTATTACTTTTAACTATAAATATATCACTTAGAGCACAATGTAAATATTAGATGGTCAGTAATAGCTGCTGGATGAATTAATGTTATAGACCAAGAGGTTGTATGCTATTTATTTTAGTAATACTTAGTAACATTATGATTACTTGGTGAATTTCCCTTACAAGGAACTTTAAAGTACTGTCTGGTTTCTTTTATTCTCCTGGAATTTTGTTGGTGCCATTATTGTTTGAAATAAGTGGATTGTGGCCGGGGTCATTTTTAAGTAGTGTTCACTGTAATGTGATTTGACTCATATTTTAAAGATAAGGTTAATTTGGGACTCTAAAAGTTTAGGTTATTCTGCAGCAATTATAAGGTGTTAGTTTCTTTAGCCAATTGAAACTATAAACAGTAATTTGATTTTTATATATTAAGTATAATTTAAGTTTCATTATGGTTTAATGTAGCTCATTATTTGCAGGTAATGGAAAAGGTGGAGAATCAATTTATGGAGGATATTTTAAAGGTAAGGCTTAATTTATGGTCTTTTGTTAAGTTCTGATATTGAAGCAAGTTTGATCATATACTTTTAATGAGAAGAGGTTTACTTATAGTTCACTTTTTGCATGAAACTAATGCTGCATGAAAATACTTTATTTGCATGAATCTGGGGATAAATTATATTGTAATATATAACTTTTAATTGACAAGATTAATTAAGGCTAACTTTATGGTTAAACGTGACTTTCAGCATGGAGGTTAGGCAACTATATACATGAAAACTCCTATCTTCCTGCCTAAAACTGTCAACATATTCTTTTGTTTATAGAGAATGTGGTCTTTTGCAAAATGAAAAGGTAAGAGAACGAAGCTCAGTAACACAAATTCCAATTCTGTTCCCTTGCACCCTTCCTAATAAATTTATGGACAGTCTGGTCAGGTTGTGGCTAGATATCTATATTGCTTGACGACTTGGAAAATTCTGTATATTATTTCATACATGCACCTGTATCTTTTTTCTTTTCCCTATGGGTTATTTGCTCCATATCAGGGAAGAGAATCTAGTTGTGTTTTTTTTCCTAAACCAAGCAATTTGTTTGAATAAAAATTGGTTTTCCCTCCTTTCTAAAGGTTTGTATATTTTCTTTTGTATACTAGAAGTATATGATTGTGTTTTATTCCTATAGTATTAGCATTTGCATAACTCTAACTATTGCACTTGCCCCAAAAAGCCTTAGAAAAGTCAGTTGCAGAGATC
Organism: Cabassous unicinctus; assembly: GCA_029593785.1. NCBI lineage: Eukaryota > Metazoa > Chordata > Mammalia > Cingulata > Chlamyphoridae > Cabassous > Cabassous unicinctus. Next base: position 13,774 of record JAQZBX010017577.1, on the reverse strand, counting down.
TATAGTGGAGTCCAATATTATTAGGTTTTAATGCTATGATAGCTTCAGTGTTATAATAGTCTTTTATATTTCTTTTGGGGGAAAATGGATTACTACTCTTTTTCAGAAGCCTGTTCCCAAGGTAATTATTCTCTTAAAGTTTTCTATGTTTCTGTTTGTTGTAAAGAAAGAAAGGTTTGTTTGTATCATTGTTAAAAGGAAGTTTAAATTAGCTTTCAGAATACTTCTGCTGGAATTAAAATCACCTCTCAGTGATGTTTATAACAGATTCTTTCCCTTTGAACTAATGGGACACACTGTTGAGCTGGTTGCTTAGCATGTAGCAGTGTGAAGCTAATGGTGCAGGCCACGCTGATGTGGCTGCTCTCCGTGGCAGATGCCTGTGCATCTTGGAATTGCATTTTGCCATTGAGGTTTTGTTTTCACAGAGCTTTCTTCCTTAGATAATTTTGTGATCCTGTTGATGAGAAGGAATTTACCACTTAATTTGATTTAGGCGTGGCCTTGCAACTTATGTAATTTTGTTTTGCTCTCACAGTCTAGCATCAGTTCATTTTAGTAATGAATGGATTTTCCATATAGAAATTAAGCACAAAAGAAGATTATTAAACTTCTCTTGTGCATAGTGCATTAGGCAGGATAATTGGCAATTTGGAGGAAATGTGCTTTACTACAGAGATCTTCCTAAAATTTCTTTACTAGTTTTCCCTGAATGTTAATAGGTTAAACACCATTTAGCCAAAGTATGTTATTACTAAAAGTGACTGTTCTAAGGCTGTATGTATAAAGCATTAAATATATATTCTTCTCCTCAAGGCTTAAATTAGTACTTTTTGGTCTTTTTATCCTTTTGTTATTCTATTAGTTTAAATTTTTTTCTAAGTATTCAGTCAAGTATCTGTACTGACCAGAAGAGGAATTCCATCCTTTGCTTTCTATTTATTGCTGTGAACATTACACTTTAAAAATGGCATATAATTGGAGACTGACGAATTTGTTTTTTCTTCAAACAGATGAAAACTTTATTCTCAAACATGACAGAGCGTTCCTTTTGTCAATGGCAAATCGAGGGAAACATACCAATGGTTCCCAGTTTTTCATGTGAGTAGGCATAATTCAGAGATGAGCTTTTCTTAAACAGAGAAGCGCTGCTCATGAGAAAGATGGTATAGTTAAACGAAGTTTAATGGTACAATCCTGTCTACTTGGGCTTTATTACTGATTGCTAATGTTATAGTAACTGGTAAGTGCTGATGGAAGCACCTCAGCATTCAGGTTACATCCTGGATTTGAAGAATGGAATTTAAAAGATATCAATTGAAGCAATACATTAATTTCAAAATTTGTTGTCATCCTAAGAAATTTTTTTTGAGTGTTACCAAATTTGGGGACTCAGTTTACCCAAACTAGATTGTAATACAAACTATTGATGACTATTTGAAAATTATTCATAGTATAGGAGTATCCCTGGCATGGAAAGTAGTTGATTTGAGTAAACCATTGCATGGTTTTTGGTTTTTTGGTTTTATTTTGCACTTTTTTTTTGGGGGGGGGGTTGCTTTTTTTTTCTCTTACTATTGCTCTTTGAGCCAAGTTGAGAAAGGTACCATTATTTATTGATGTCCTTTAGAAATATGTAAAGATAGGTGATTTGCTGTTGAGCCAGCAATTTAAAAAACACTCAAACTCTATGAGGTCCTTATGCATAATTGAATTAACCTAATGTTGCTGTCATTTCCACCAAAATTTACCATGAGATTATCACTCTGGAAACTTCAGAATGCTAAAATTGCTTTTTTAAAAAACAACCGTCTTTACATATACCTGCTCTTTTTTCACCTGAAGATTCTAAATAAGACCGTTGGCATACTTTTACTTATATTCTTATCCATAGCTACTCTAAAACCTATTTTTATTATAATCCCATGATATAAAATGTGGGAGATAATGGGTCTAGCATGAGGTTTAATGTGATTGATTGGAAGTAAATCTCTATAGTTTTGCTATGTATGTTAGAGAAATATTTTATTCATGGTTTATGAAAAAAAGTTTTCTTTGTCATCTTTCTGAATGAATATGTATGAATGGCGCTTCCCTGTCTTTAAAGAAGTAAACTGTTCATATAAAATAAATCTCACGTTTTAAATTTGTCTGAAAACTAGATTTCCAACATGATCTGATAAAGTTCAGATAAGGGGCATTCCAGTCTTAAGAATGTCCTAAAAATGGAAAGCTGATGGAAGATGATAATGCCTGGAGTTGTACGAGAAGGAAGTTCTAAAACAGTCGTTCCCATATCTTGTTTTGATCCCACAGAATATTTGGTTATTATACTTCTTTACTAGAGTATTTTTCTATTTTTAACCTTCTTAAGGGCCAAAATTTGTGGGAAATATTTGGAAAAACTTCTTTCAAAGTAATGTAATATAGGAGCTGCTTAGTCTTTGATTAAAGTCTCCCGTTTCCATTTTTAAGCTTATCTGAACTGTGAACATGATAAACTAATGATTTATTGGTCAAGAAGCTACCATCCGAGGGCTCTAAAGTTTCTTTTAGATTTCATTTTTTATATCAGTACATTTAAAATTTGATATACCAGGTAGCAGCAGCTTCTTGCCAGTATAGAGATTAGTTTGTTTATAAAATGTTAGAGATAAAACTGTTATATCTACATACATTAATTGAAATCTAGTATATGATATTCTTTCTTCAAAAAACCTGGTTTTTATGTTATTTAGTACTTCTTAAGTCTTTACTAGGAATGTTTAATATCAAACAAAATTAAGGCCAAAAACTACCTGGCATAATTTTACATTGGAATGCTATTTTTGACAAAGAATGCCAAATGAAAATTTTAACTTCAATAAATTCAGATTAAATATTTTTAACTTGTTTTCCTAATTAAGTGTAGATGGCACTAAAATCACTATGAACTTGTGATTGGGAAGAAGGATTTCTACCTTAAGTTTGAAATTGACTTCTGTAAAGGAGTTACCAGTTAAAGGCAATCTTGGAAGTAACTGAACGTTTTTGGACACATGTAAAAATCCTTACCTCTTTTTTTTTTAAAGAAGCGTTTGTGCTCATGTATGTGCTTCTTGTATGCTGGCTAAAAGTACCAATTCCCATGGATTGCAGGATAAAATCAAACTAACACTCGCATTTCTAAACTAAATGTTTTCTTGATTTAGGTAAAGGCTAGGTAAAATGGAGATGGTGCCCCATAGAAGAAAAACCTGTATTAAAAAAAATCTGTGTTGTATAAGTCCAAATCCTTTTGGAATTGGAAGTAGCAAAAAGTAATCACAGATAATAGCTCCATTATTTGAAGTTTCAGTGGTTGATATTTGCAGGCCCATCTGATGGCTTCCCACGCATGACGCCTGCCTTTTATCCCATTGCCACAGCTCCTCACCTGGCACCTTGAGCAGCAGTTCTGGAACCTGACAAAGAAAGGATAATGTAATTATGGTGGAAACAGGCCAGGAGCTGCCTTTGTACTGCCCGTTTTATAGGCTTGACAAGGAATTTAAATACATCTCTTTAAAATTGTGTTTGGATTTTATGTTATTGGTCTGTTACTCTGCAATACCTAAGGAGTAAATTTGGTGCTTTTACTGTGGGGTATTTGCAAAATGTCCCTTAAGGATTCTTATACTTGTGCATTAACTATTGTCTTCATTACTTAAACATTTAAAAGCACCCCTTCCTAAGCACACATCATTTTTATTAAACATAATTTTACATAGATTGCTTTCTTCATGTAAATGATGAAATTCAGGTTTTCTTCTATAAAGCTGTTTGCAATTATGACAATAACTGTTATATCTAATACTGTATTAGTCATAATGACTTGGTTTTGGGGGGCCTATATAGAAGAAAACCAATTCTTTTTGAGATAGTCCTGTTCAAGAAACATGAAAGAAGTGATATATGGCACTAGCTCAGTGAATCACTGAGGAAACATGGTTTGTTTACGTAGAGGCATTTTTGAAGGAATTCAGATACTGGGGACCGAAGTCATAAAGTTGACTTGGTGTTTAGTCATTTGATGTTTAGTCATTTTGCCCTTTTTATTTATTTATTTTAAGCCAGGTGCTAGGAAAAAAACACAATACAAGCTATAGAATCATAAAGTCTTAACATGGAACAGGATTTAGAGATCATCTAGTCCAACCTTTATGTTCTATAGCTAAGCTAATGCTAAGAAAAGCTGTGTAAAGTCCAAGTTACAGAAATGTCACTCATAATCTGGAAGAAATTGATAGCTAGAGAGAGTATGCTGTATAGTGTAAGCTGCATCATTTTATTGACCACTCTGCTTGGAATTCACTTTTGTTAAGTATTAGAAGCATCAAGTAAAATGACTTTAGGGAACACTTTTTTTTTATTGTCTTTGTTGGAGTATTAATAGTTTATATTTTGGTTCTAATTTTCATTGTCTTTATCTACATTCATCAAAAAGATAAAGACGATATTGCATAAAATAGACATTAAAAAGAATAGGTAGGGCATTTATAGCTTTCTACTAAATAACTGTTCTCCTGGGGTAGGGTACTAAACCAGCTGTCAGGAAGTCTTGGTTTTGTTTTTGTTTTCTGTGAACGTTGGCTAGTCTTTGTCTTTCCTTTTCTGTTTATAAAGTATCCCCATTTCCAAAAAAACTGTGGACATAAAAGGGTGTTTTGTAGGGTAATCCTAAATTTCTGAATATATTGAATGATTTATGTATAAACATTGTCTTGTCTACCAGAAATAATTGTAATTGCAAATTTTTCATCAGTCGTAAAGGTGCCATAAAGAAGCTTTGGGCTTATCTTGCCTAAGTTGGGAGCAGCAGCCGAGTGGTCATCAGTTGTTATCAGAACATTGGCGCGGTGCGCTCTGAGCAGGAGGCACCTAGCCATCCCCTTTTGGCTCCTAGTCAGGGCAGGTCCTGGGACCTCACAGGGGGCCGGAGATGCTGCAGAGCTCTGGAGAAAGTCCCCCTCGCTGACCACTGTCAGTGGTCATGATAATTATAAAAGCATACCAAAAAAATGAGATAATACAGGAAGGTCAAACTTTGTTATTCTATTTTAAAAGTCATAAATAGGAAAATGAGGGTGGGAAAAACCTGAAAAGCGCTAGAATAGTTTCTTATGGCATTTAAGAATCAGACTTCCAAGTGGCCACTCTCCTGAGTGGGACTAGGAGTGCTATCGTTTCAGAGTTGCACAGTAAGGGGTAGAAAGGGGCAGTTTTGGTTTTCAGGGGTTTACATTTTGGGTATCAAAAAGGTAGATTTGGCTAGAAATGCTAGTGAATTTTTTGTTTTGTTTGTTTGTTTGTTTTAGGAGGTACCGGGGAATGAACCCAGGACCTTGTCCATGGGAAGCAGGTGCTCAACCACTGAGCTACATCCACTCCCCAATGAGAGTTGGTTTTTTCGTTTGTTTGTTTCTGTTTTTAGGAGGTACTGGGGATTGAACCCAGGACCTCATACATGAGAAGCAGGTGCTCAACCACTTGAGCTACATCCGCTCCCCATGCTAGTAAGTTTTAATAATCTGAAAAGTTTAGCATTTTTCCATCCATTTTGAGACCATATGTTAATTTCCAAGATTTTTCACGAACAAAGACAGTAAGCCAAGTTCTCTCAATATCAAGCATCATCCCTCACATCCAGTCATAATATTATTTGTTGTTTATGTGACCATGTGTTTGGTAACCTGGAAGAAATTTTGTGTTTAGTAGTGTCTAGTGTGCGCTGTGTTAAACTTAGTGCTGAATTTTGGAAAGCTCTTCTATTTTGGTGACTTTTAAGAACACATGCATAGAACATTGTAAAGTTGCTTGTCGTTGCCCTTTCACAAGCTTTATCATTCTGTACAATTTGGTACCTCTTCCATGATGGTGTGCAACAGTTTCATGAATTGAAGGGAAAAAATGTCATGTTAAAGGCTAAATTAGAGAGAAACAAGTTATCTTTAAATCTAGAGTCACATTTTTTACAACATTTATTTGAAAAACTCCAAATATATATTTGAAAACATACTCTTTTTTGAAAGTAATTTATAATTAATGTTTCTGTACGAAATTAAAGCTTATTTTTAAATATTTCAAGATTTAATCTGTCCAAAACCCCTATAAAGAATATTGTTCACTGTATAATATGGTTGGGGGACTGCATAGTAATATGTTTAGGGTTTAATACGGTTAAAATTGATTGGACAGTCTGTATTCTTTGAAAAAGTTGCTTAATAGGGAAAATCGGATTTTAATAGGGAAAGAAAGTACTGATGGCACTCTTATATTTTCATCTCTCTTGCCTTTTTACCCTCTGAGAATATCCCTAAAATTCTAGGTATGCTGCTGGATTATTTTACAGTTATTATTTTCAGTGACTTAACAACTACAAAATTATATTCAATGGCAATGAATAGTAACTGTAGTCCACATATTTGCTCATTAACCCCTGATAGCAGTCCATTGTGATTGGGGGAGCAGAGGCTGCAAATTTAAAAGCTCAGAATCTTTGTTAGAAGTGAATTAGTAAAAGCATTCTCTGAAATTTTGTGTTTGTTTTGAATCCTCCAATTTTTTTTCCCATTGAAATTTTTGCTTTGGACTGTGAGTAACTGCTCCTGGGCATTCAGATTTTTATAGATAAGTATGTACTCAGGATACATTATTCTCTGAGAAAGTTAATTGTCTTAGCTAATTTCTGGAACTTGTGAAAGGAAATGTAATGTTTTGTTAATAGTTATTATTGACACTCTTGTGTTATAATATTAAGGGTCTGGGCAGATTCCCACTTCACCAGCAGTGCTTTTCTTAAGCATAATTCACCTCGTAGCCTATATGAAAGAAAATTTAGAGCCCTCCATTTTAAAAAGCTTTCTTGTTTCGCATAAAACTTGAATATATTTAATTTCAAAGTTATATTGATATTAAAACATAGATTCAGTCTTGTCTTAAAAGTGTATTACAATTTATTTCTTGCCATTTTTGTGTAAAATTTACAGAAAGAGTGTTACACCGTGCGCTCCAAAGGTAATGTCTCATTACTCTAAGGCTCTCTCTTTTTCTTTCTTTGCCTTTATCTCTTTAATCTTATTGTTATGTGCATTGAATCATTTTAAGAAAAAAAAAACAAAACTTTCTGCTTGGTCTGTCTGGCAGCAATACATGTGAAACGTGTGTGTTTTATTGTTCCTGGTTAATATTGGAAGTAGAGTTTAATTTCAGTGGCGTGCTTCCACCAAGTTTCTATGCATCTTCCTGGTGGGGAGATGGGGTTATATTTGATATAATGGTTTTAGATCTCATTTAAGTGCAGAACTGTTACTGTCTAAGACCAAAACCTTCTTGATAATGGTATAAAATTTTATATTTTCTTTGGCTTTTGGGGGGGCAGGGGGTAACAGTGACAGTCTTTTCAATTTTTAGGATTTACATGGTTTAAACGAACCCTTGCACATATATTTTTAAAATGGATTCAGGGGTGGGGGAAGCTAGAAAAATCAGTATTTCTAGTGCCAGGAGAAAATGGAAATGTGTAAATATTGAAAGGTTTTTATAATTTGAAATGTTCTTTGTGGTTGCTTCCCCTTCAGGTATGTTTACACAAGCATGTATACGCTTACGCGTTTATGACAGTCTCTGGCCTTTGCAAGGTCTTAACTTACTGAGCATATGTCACCACTGCACAGTTCTTTAAACAGGTAGATAGTTTTGAAATACAGTTAGGAATCAGTGGGATGAGATCCCTTTTCCCATTTTAGTGGAATTGAATAGTTTAGGTTGAGCTTAGCCTTTCCCTCTGCCCTTTTGTAACCCCATTTGGCCATTGTCTTCTGTTTATCCATGTCCAGTGTCAGCCCAGTGCCAGTAAGCCTGCTTTACATTGGCAGTTTTACTCCTGGAATATAGGCTAAGAACCTCTGAGGGCTTCTTTTTTGTCTGGAGAGTTTCAGTATTCTTAATACGTAGTCTAACCCAGTTAAAGTACAGATTTGCATTTCTGCATCCGGATTTGCAGATGTGAGTAATGGACTTATTCACATTGGTCGAGGCACAGAGGGCCCCTGAAAGTGTCTTTGAAAGAAAGCGTTGTTCCTGTCTTCCCTTGCTTTCTTCACTTCTGTAATAAAAGACCAAGTTTATTCTTCAGTTTTCATTTGAATTAAAAACAAAGCATGAGTCTGTCCTAAAGATAGTTATTCCATCCTCAGATTGAGTCTCAAATATTATGTTGCTACATCACTACAATTAACTAGAATGTCTGTCTCACCATTGGCTCCAAGGTTTGCCATAAGGGTGTTTTTACAGCACTCCGCGTAGCCAGGATGGCAAATTGAATTGGGCTCTGTGTGTTTTAGAAAAATGTTTAGGGTTTTCCCCACTACTAGGAGATCTCAGAAGTTAGGAGAAAGAATCAAAGAAAGAGAAGGAATATATTTAATCAGTAAATCATTGTTTGCACTGCTACATTTTTTAAACTTATCTCTTGACATTGTAGAATACTTTTACCTTTTTAAAGTACTCTTAAATCTTTCATATAATGGAACCACTGTCTAGCTTATGAACTAATTTCTTCCTGTCTTTTAGTGTGTTTTGGTAAAGTTTTACAATTATGGGAAACACAGTTCTATCGTAAAGTTATTTATTGTCCAGAGTAGTTTCTGGATGCTGGTGTAACAGTTTAAGCATCAGTGGCTCACCAATTCTCTAGATTTGGTTCCCTCTCTCTCTCTCTCTCTCTCTCTCTCTCTCTCTTTTTCTTTCACTTGTTCTTATTCATTTTTATAATTGCATTGGCTTGAATTTCCACTTTCCAATCTTCTAAGGAAAATTTGAGATTTGTGGTTTTAAAACTCAAAATTTCCCTTAAAATTCTGGAACTTCTGATGTTGACATTTTAATTTTTACAGAATTCTGCATCGCTCTTATGGGGCTGAGTATTTTTAAGTTTAAGCACTACAGTTTCTATTAGAATAATGATTTTTAGCATTGTTTTGAAGGTTAAAATTGTGTTTTATTGACTTACACGCCTTAGATTCACCTTAAAATGAATACAGTAATTTATATGGGACCTTCTAGTATAATAAAGTGCTTTAATATGGCCTGATATCCAGCGACTTTTTCTTCTCTCAAACATCTATTTCTCATTCTTATAAACTAAGATGCTGTATTATATAATTCTGAGTCTAGTTACCTGCTTTTGAATCTTTTCCACTGCAGTTCACATAGTGTAAAGATCTGTGAAAGTGCTATAGGGAACCAGCTTAAGGTCAAACTATCTTAACCAAATGCACCCTTCTGTAGGCTTCCCCAGAGTGACTATCTGATGGTTTGTGGCTGCAGAAGAAGCCAGCTGGGTGTTTTTCTGGACCATGGAAATTTAAAATGGCTATAATGTTGTCCGTCATTGCTTTTTTGCTGTCAGAAAGTATTGGCAGATTGAAGGTTTTATCCTTTCGCATATTCAGAATTGTGAGTGGCGCAGCTTCACCTTGGGTGAAGGTAGAGGGGCAGGAAGTTCTGAGAACAGGACTCCTGAAGCCTACCTCTGCCTGCCTGCCTAAAAGATGCAGACTGACTCAGAATGAGAAATACGAGAAATGACAAATTGAAGAACTTATTTCAGCGTGTGGAGCAGGTGTTGATCATGCTTTTCTTTCCGTAGGGCACAATTAGATAGGTGCTTTTTTATTCTTCTTAAATTATCTTGATACATTTTGAGGTTTTGTTTTTTTTTTAATATGTTCATTTTGGAGTTTTATTGTTTTAGATTGAAGAGTAACTTTAGTTTCATATATATTCATGGCCATAAGTCAAATCAGTTGTATTTAATATGTATATATAGTCTTTATGATATTGGAGCAATAGATGTGATTTTGTAATTCATTATAATCTTGAGTTTTTAATCAATAAAATGGCTGCTATTGCTGTTAAGGTTTTTCAAGTTTAGATACATATCATGTCTAACTTTCTCCCCTATCTTTTTATCTTTACCTTTTTGTTCTCTACATGCCGTGCTTTCAACCCCTCTGCTCTCTTCATCTGAACGCCTGCTTTTTGCCATCCTCTTTGTGTTGATGTTTATTGTACAGTACCACAAAACCTGCGCCACACCTGGATGGGTAAGAGTTCATGCTCCTGTTACTTGGGGAGGTGTTTGGGTGGCTGGTCATGAAGAAGGCATAGATTGGACCACGGGTGAACCTGTTGATCCCTACGTTGACCTTTTGTAGCCAGACGCTTTCTTGAGACCACAGGACACAGTTGTCTTGAGAACTTGAGGTTCTCGTGTCACCGAAGGGCTCTTTAGCCTGGGCTTTCCAGTCATGCGGTCTGGAGTGTCCCATGAGTAAGGACAAATTCTGTTATCAGACTCTTTACTCTAAAATGGTTAAGAACCATTGTTCTAAGGCCCAGTTTGAGTAGTTGATGCTGCTTCGTTCTATGAAGCAGATTCCAAATTCGAATTCCCTTCTAATTGCTTTACACATCAAATGCTTTGGTTTTAGTTTCAAGTCTGTGGGCATGTTACTTTTAACAGTTGTCTTGATTACTGTTCTTAGCTCATCATCAAACCAATTCTTTCTTGAATTTGTATTGTGACAGGGTGCATGTTGTCTTTGGACTAGTTATTTCTGGTTTTGAAGTAATTGAACAAATTGAAAATCTGAAAACTGATGCTGCAAGCAGACCTTATGCAGATGTGCGAGTTATTGACTGTGGGGTACTTGCTACAAAACCAACAAAGGATGGTAAGAGCTTTTTTAGGGGGTAGTAAGCTAGGATACAAGTAAAACATTGTTGAAGACTATAACTTGAAGATACCTCCTGGATTTCAGCAGTGGGAAAAACTCATACGAGTGATAGAGCCATAGCCCTCATGCCTCTGTATCACACCCTGCACTGCATCCAGCAGCAGCTCTTGTCAGAGCCTTTTCTCGGTGCTTTCCCTGGGCTCGTCTGGTCCAAACCACTGTCGCCTCTTACCTGTGTTACTGCAGTAGCCTCGTAACGGTTCCGTCCTTGCTCCCCTGTCACTTTCCTCAGCAGCACTAGTCTTCTAGGCTCCTTGCTTGTGTCCTTGACAGCAACCAGGGCGATCCCTTTAGAGCATCTCAGATCATGTCACTGCTGCTCAGAACCCTCCAAGGGCTCCCTTCGCAGTCAGCCGAAGCTGTCAGTAAGGCCCTGGACAGCCTGGCTCGCTCGTGGCTTTTTGACCTCTTCCTCCTCCTTCATGGCCTTCTAGCCGCGTCGGCCTTCATCCTGAGTTGCCCAGCACTCAGGGACTTTGTGGCGTTTCCTCTTCACGCAGGTATCTGCCTGACTCCCTAGCTTCCTTCAGTCTCCTCAAATGTTATCTTATCAACTTCTCCCTCTGTCACTCCCTCCTCTCCCTAGTCCCTTCACCCTGCTTATTTTTTTCTGTCTTTGTATTTGTCATAGCATAGAATTGCTTATTTATTTGCTTATTGTATGAACCAGCTAGTATACAGGCTTTATTTGGGTTAAGGCTTTGTTACCTTAAGTCTTGTCAGAAAATTGTGTTAGCAACTTGAAAAAAAAGTTTATTTGGATTTCATTTTTAGCTTGCTACATATAAAGCATGTTTGGTGATATTTGTTATTCACATCTTTTACTTTGAAAAGTAGGCGCTGAAAACCAGCACTAATATTTTTGTTACTATTTCTTAAAAGTTGTTGAGAAAAAAAGGAAGAAACCAACTCATTCAGAAGACTCGGATTCCTCCTCCAATTCCTCTTCCTCTTCAGAATCATCTTCAGAAAGTGAAATTGAACATGAGAGAAGCAGAAGGAGGAAACACAAGAGGAGGCCCAAAGTTAAACATTCTAAAAAGAGGCGAAAGGAGGCATGCGGTTCAGAAGAGCCAAAGAATAAATCCGTAGTGAGCCCACGGGGGTGAGTGTGAGACACCAGGGGAGTCGTGCTTAGAAACCAAACCACAGAGTGCCACCCTGGAATGGGAAAAGTATGTCTGATTATGCCAGTCCAGTTTCATGATGTGGCGCTGAATAAGGATAGCATTTCCAGAGCTTTTACTAAATTGAAATCTGGCAGATCTAGGGGTAGCACAGACTTTGCATATCAGAGATTTCTATATTCTCCAATGAGACTAATCCCTGAAACTCTTGAAAGAGTAAAATTAGGAACATTTGACAATTTTCATATCAGAATTTTAGTATTTTCACAGGGTAGATGTTTTATATGTTCTATTTGAGAATATTGATTTACAAACCTTTTGAATGAGACTTGTAAGCTATCAGAACTTTTGATATTTTAATATCTAATTCTATATGCTTTTATTAATATGAATTGCAAGCATTACACATCTTAATTGGTGACCTGTTTCTTTCTCTCTTAAGTTACTCTGAGAGGAGTGATACCAAAGAAAAAAGGTCAGTTGATTCAAATGCTAAAAGAGAAAAGCCCGTGGTCCGCCCAGAAGAAATTCCTCCAGTACCCGAGAACCGATTCTTGCTGAGAAGAGACATGCCTGCGGTCACGGCAGAACCTGAGCCGTAAGTAGGGCGAGTGGCCTGTATACTCTCCTCTTTCTCTATAAAGTGGTTCCTTGGGCTCCTTGCGGCTCCACACTCACTGACTGCCCAGCACAGGGGTAGAGCACCCGGCAGGATGCTGTGGAGATCCCAGAACAGACATACGGTCCTGTCTTTCAGAATCAGTCTGCTAATAGGAAAGGGGCGTGCGCAGATTGGTCAGGGGAGAAGTTCTCGTTGGAGGTCTGGCAAGATTTCATTGCTGATTTTGTTACCTTGGCCTTACATTAGAGGGGTGAACTTTTCGTTATTAGAACACAGGATTAGTTGAACTCTTGGGATCAAATCCACAGACAAAATGTGTATTTGAATGTGAACAGTGCAAAAACTAACTACATGGTTCTTGGGCATATACTTCAGTATCATAAATATGCTAATTTTGTTAACTTGTTCGGTTGTGCATTGCAAAAGCTAATGTGTGGCTTTTGATTTGGTCTCAAAAATAGTATTTAATGTATTTTGTGTATTAGACTAACTTTAGAATTCGTAAAGGAACCATTGTATGAACAGAACTAATAGCTTAACTTGGTGATGTTTTCATTATTAAAAATTTTACCTTGTGAATAAATTGAAGTGGGACCCTTCTCTTAGAATACCTGATACAAGTTCATTGATAAAACCCATTTGGGGAAGCGGGTGTGGCTCAATCGATAGAGCTCCCGTTTACCATATAGGAGGCCCCGGCTTCGCTTCCCGGGGCCTCCTTGTGAGGGTAGGCCGGCCCGCGCGGCGCGGTGGGCTGATGCAGCAAGACCTCACAGCAAGGGGAAGATAAGCAGACACGGAAAAAACACACAGCAAATGGACACAGCAAACACAAGCAGCAAGGGGGGGGATAAATAAATAAATAAATAAATCTTTAAAAATAAAAAATAAAACCCATTTGGCTTTCAGGTTAGAGAACTTGGAAATTCAGTTTCAGTGTTACCTGGCTGCAGGCATCAGCAGACTAGGGTCTGTGGGCTGCATTCCGCCCACTGCCTATCTTTGTACAGCCCATGAGCTAAAATTGGTTTTTATGTTTTTAGACAGTAGGCAAAAAATCAAAAGAAAAGTATTTCTTGATTTTACATGAAAATTACATGACGTTCAAATTTCAGTGTTCGTAAATAAAGGTTTTTTTTGTTTTGTTTTGTTTTTACATTTCTCCATTAAATGTAATGGATACATATAAAAAAAATTTTTTATTT
>JAQZBX010017576.1:16854-35526 GCA_029593785.1 Cabassous unicinctus | reverse complement strand
CAGACGGGATACCAGGGGCGGCGCAGCCCGCGGGAGCCGGCAGGCTGCCCCCTGTGTGTGGCCTCCGCACTGTTTGGGAGGTTGCCTGTCACTTCCTTCACCTGGTTCCCCTCTGAACGTCCCCGGAGCCCATCTCTCCTGAGGGTTTTCTGCTGCGGAGCTGGGTGGGGAGAGGAAAAGCCGCCTGACTGATTTGCTTGAAGCGAAGCAGATGGTGCTCTTGGCTCTATGGAGGTGGCCAGAGGACACGACCTTCCTCCCTGCCTTTCTTTTGGGAAAGGAAGTCTTTGGAGGCTGGTGGCAACTGAATAAATCTTGTCGCTTTGATAAGCGGGGTCCCTGTGTCGCTCTCCATGCAGAGAAAGCTCCACACTTCCTCTGATTGTTTCAGTTTATTGAATTTCAGTGTGTGAGACATGATAACCCCATTCCTGGGGAGTTTAAGGGAGGAAGCCAGGGACCCAGCCCGGGACCACCCCCGGCAGCAGCCAGTGCAGGCGGAGTGCGCGCCTGTCCCGGGGTTATTCTTGTAAGTTATTTTGATCTGGTGGGGCCCAGCTCAAGTTTCTGGGCCCAGTCTCCAAGGCCACGTAGTGGGATGATGAGGCATATAATTATAATAATAGCCTGGGAGCTCAGTGGGGGCGGAGCTGCTCTTGGAGGGCCCTGGGACCACGTGGGGCGCAGGCTCCCCCTCCCCCACAAGTGCACTTGGTGCCATCTGATGGGACAGTGGCCCTGTCGTCTGGGCAGCCCAAGCCGGGACACCTGTGACCCAAGGAGGAGGTGGCTTGGGAGGAAGGAGAGCCGCTGCTATTTGGAGGGCTCTTTTTTTTTTTTGTGAACTAAAACTTCCTCTCTGCAGCTCCAAGGGAGCACAAGTGACTCAGCAGGGCGCTGACTCATATGAGCAATGGGTGGGAGCGCTCAGGAGGCAGAATCCAGCTTAATGTAAGGAAGAATGTTCTCCTAATTAAAGCTGTTTATAAAACGGAATCAGCTGCCCCTTGAGGAGCAAAGTGCCTTGACATGGGGAAACTTCAACCCAGCCTTTCTTTCCCCTCAACCCACCCCAAGACTCCATTTCTCTATTTCATTTTTCAAAAACAAATCAATTTTATTGATACATATTAATAAAGCATGCAACCTCTATTTTAATTTTTAAGTAATTTTTATTCATGTAGATGTGGTACACATGCATTGTAGAAACTGAGAAGAGAGAGACAAGCACAGAAAACATAAAAACTTCACATTACTACCACCCAGAAACTACCTCTCTGAATATCTTAGAGCATGTCCTTTCCGAAAAAAAAAAATCCAAATAAGAACAAAATGTATATACTGTTTTGTAACCTGCTTTACTCAATGACCTCTACCCTTCTCTTTCACCAAATTTCATCTCGTCTAATACTTAGTCTATGTTCAAATTGTGTGTGTGTGTTTTCTTTTGTTCAAACCAATATCCAATCCGTGGCCATGAATTTTAACTGGTTGCTCCGCAGTCCCTTTTCCTGACATTGGCCTACTGAAGAGACTGGGCCTGTTATGCTGCAGAATATCCTGCCTTCTAGGTTGCTTCTTTGTGATGTTATTTAGCTTGTTCCTCTGTCCCCTATATAGACTGTAAACTAGAACTCATCTAAAAGTGGGTGGACACAAGTCAAACATTTCTGTAGAATGCATCGCATGCACTTCTGATACCATCATGTGAGAAGACAATCTGTTTGAGTCATGCCAGGCCTTTGCCATGTATGTGGATGGTTTATGGGGTTCCTGCATTGAGTGGGAAGTGAGACTAGAAGATCTTGAATGATCTTTGTGACACTGAGGTTTTTGCAACTTAAAAGTTTCTGAGAGTTGATACAGGAACCCGTGAACTTGCCCTTTCTGGTGGCAGCTGGCATTGGGAGAGGAAGCGGGATATGGTCTTTCAGACCTCATTACTGACCCATCCTTAATGCTCCCCTTTGGTGATTGCACCAATCCCAAGACATCCAGTTCTAAGAAATTCCATTCTTGGATTCCTAGATACTTTGTCCCTATTGTGGACACGGGTATTGGCTTTCTCCACCAGACCTGTGCCTCCATAAATGGTCCACACCCCAGCCTGCTATGAGGCACGGTTAATTGTGTACTCATCTATCTTCACTCTCACACTGAGTTTGCAGAAAGGACCTCTCTATTTTGGAGAGGAATCTTTTTCTCCAAGATGTTATAGTTTTCTTCTCTTTTGAGGTCTAATTTACTACACGCAAATCTTATGCACATATTTGCTAATTTTTGACAAATGTATGCACTTCTATAATGCAAATCTCTATAAAGATATAAAACATCCGCACCACCCATAAAATTCCCTTGTGTCTCTTCCCAGTCAATTTTTGCCCACCCATACATAATGACTGTACTGATTTCTTCTGCCATAGATTAGTTTTGCCTGTTCTATAACTCATGTAAATGGAATCATACCATATATTCTTTTTTTCCTTAACAAATCAATTTTATTGATACATTTTAATAAAGCATAAATCCATCCAAAGTGTACAATCAATGGTCTGTATAATTTTTTTTAATCAGCATATTTTGGGTTTCATCCATGGTGTGGAAGGTAAGAGTAGTTCATTGCCTTTTATTCCCAAGTGATATTCCATCATATGTCTATTCCGTAGTTTGTTATCCATTCTCCTATTGATGTACACTTGGACTGTTTCCAGTTCTTTGTTATTATGAATAAAATGGATGAGCATTCTTGGACAAGTTGTTTTGTGTACAAATGTTTTCATTTCTCTTGGGTAAATATCCAGGAGTGGAATTAGTGGGTCATAGTTAAAGTGTTTGTAATATTTTACCGTCCCACCAATAATGTATGAGAGTTTTGGTATTATCAGTTGTGATGGTCAGTATTATGTGTCAACTTGGCTAAGCTATAGTATCAAATCATTTATTCAAACACTAATCTAGATGTTGCTGTGAAAGTGTTCTGTAAATGTGGTTAATGTCTTCAATCAGCTGACTTTAAATAAAGATTACCCTTGATAACGTGGGTGGCCCTCATCAAATTGACTAAAGACATTAAATACAAAAACTGAGGTTTCCAGGGCAATAAATATTCTGGCTCAGGACTAAAATTTCAATTGCTCGTTGAGTTTCCAGCCTGTTCCATAGATGTTTGACTAAGACTGCAATATCTGCTCCTCTCTGACAGCTGAAAGTTGCTTCTGGTGAGGTCTTAGAAGGAAATGATGAACATATTATTGGGCACTGGAGGAAGGGTGATCCTTGTTATAAGAGATCAGAGGCTTGGCTGACTTATGTTCTAGTGTTGGGAGGAGAGTAGAATTTGTAAGCGATGAACTTTTCAAACAAAGTGTGGAGGGTGCAGTCTGATTTCTCTTTGCTGCTTACAGTAAAATGCAAGAGGAAAGAGACAAATTGAAGAATGAACTGTTAAGCTAAAAGGAATCAGGACTAGATGATTTGGAAAATTCTCAGCCTATTCAGATAGCATGCTCTGGAAACAGAGCCAAGGGTGTGATGGGAGAACCATTTGCTAAAGAGTTTAGGTGTATAGATGGCTCCTAGACCCAATCAACCAACTCTGCAGAAGTCTGGAATAGGGATGGGGTTATCCGGGAAGGATCTGTGGAGGGCTCTTGTGTCTAATGGTGTTGATTCCCATGACATCCACGAGAGACCAGCAAAGTTTTTGAGAATTTTATACCAACAGAAACACTGCCAGAGTGGACTGAAAGCCACAAAGGCACAGGAAAAAAATGAAGGAAGAATGACTCCATGTGCAAAGCAATGGATGCAGAGCTCTGGGCTGATGGGAACTCTTCAGGCTGCAAACCCAGTAATCCTCTGCCCCAGTGGTCTTAGAGGACAAAGCATCAAACCACAGAGGATTATTCTCAGATGTTGAGATCCTGTGGAATTTTCCCTGCTGGGTTTGCTTGAGACCTAAGACCTCTGTATTCCCTTCTAATTTCTCCTTTTTGGAATGAAATGTCTGTCCAATGCTTGTCTCACTGTTGTATTTAGTTTTTTAAAAGATTTATTTTATTTATTTATTTCTCACCCACTCACCCATTTTTTGCGCTTGTTGTCTGCTCTCTGTATCTGTTGGTTGTGTGCTCGTCTTCTTTTTAGGAGGCACCAGGAACCAAACCAGGCATGTCCCATATGGGAGGGAGGTGTCCAATGGCTTGAGCCACCTCCACTCCCCCACCATTGTATTTTGGAAACAGATAACTTGTTTTCCAGATTTCTTGGATTTTCATGGGTCCACAGATGGAGAGGAATTTTGCCCCAGGATGGATCTTAGCCAGAGTCTTACTCAATATCTGATATAGATGATTTAGAAGATGAGATTTGGGAGATTTTGAGTTGATTATATTTAGATAAGATTTGGGGTTTACAGTTGTTGAGGGAATGGGTTAAGACTTTTGGGATGTTGGCTTGGAGTTCATGTATTTTGCATGTAGGAAGGACATGAATTTTGGTGGGGGCGGGCAGAGGGCAGACTGCTATGGGTTAAATTGTGTCCACCCAAAAGATATGTTCAAGTCCTAACCCTTGGTCCCGAGAAGGTGACCTCATTTGAAAACAGGGTCTTTATAGATGTGATTAGTTAAGATGAGACCAAACTGGATTAGGGTGAGCCCTAACCCAATATGTCTCACGACCTTCTAAAAAGAGGGAAATTTGGACACAAAGACAGACACAAGGGAGAAGACATCCAAGTGAAGACAGGGGTATAATGTGGAGTGATACATCTACAAGCCAAAGAATGCCAAGTATTGTTGGCAAACACCAGAAGCTGTTAGAGGGCAGGAAGGATCCTTCCCTATAGCTTTCTGTTGGCCTTGCCAACACCTTACTTTTGGATTTCTAGCCTTCAGGACTGTGAGATAATACATTTCTGTTGTCTTTAACCATCCCATTGGTGGCATTTTGTGGTGGCAGCCCTCAGAAACTGAGACATCCCTCTTTTTGTTTTTAGCCATTCTGGTGGGTGTATAGTGGTGGTTCAGTGTGGTTTTACTTTGTATTTCCCTGAAGGTTTATGTTAAAGACTTCCTTTGCCAAGTGCTTCTTGGCCATTTGTATATCTTCTTTTTGACCTTAAGTTGTTTTTTTTTTTAATTTTCATTGTAGAAATATTTATATACAACTTAAAATTTCCCATTTTATCAATTTTCAAGTGTACAAGTTATTAATATTGATTGCATTAAAAATATTGTGTTACCATTTCTAATATCAATTATCTGAACTTTTTTAGCAGATAGTACAAAATGACTGGTCAGAATGGCTCTTGAATAAAATAAGGTCTAAGAGAATTTGTAGTGGGAAATACTGTCTTGGGAAAATGTTTACAGTTATGGAGAAGAATGGCTTGTCAGCAACGGCATCAATGAGAAAAGAGCATTTGGTTTCCCTGATATTTTCAGATAAAGGGCACTAGATCTATCTATAATAAATAAGAAATAATTAATGTGTTTACAATACATTTGCTGATCACTGCTTGTGCCTAAATTTGCATTACTGTTTTTTTTTTTTTAAGATTTACTTTATTCTATTTTTACTTTTTACCCATTTTTAACCCCCCCACCCCGTTTTTGCTGTTTTTGTGTCCATCCGCTGGGCAATTCTCTGTGTCTGTTTCCTGCCCTCTCTTCTCATCTTTCTGTCTTCACCGGGATTTGATCCTGGGCACCTCCGATGAGGGAGAGAGGCATTCTGCCACTTGCACCTCCTTAGTTCTTGGTTTTTCAGCACGTCTCATCTTGGCTGTCCCTTGTGTCACTCTCCTGTTATGTCATCATCTTGCTGCGTGGCTCGGTGGGGCCTGGCACACCCGCATGTGGGGCCTGGCTGCACACCCGCTCACAAGGCCTGGCTGCCTGCGTGCCTTCTATATTTTTCTTTATTTTTACTGGGAGGTCCCGGGGATCGAACCCAGGTCCCTCCATATGGGAGACGGACGCCCAACCATTTGAGCCACATCTGCCCCTGGTCTCTTTTCCAGCAGTTTCATCAGCTACAATGGAACCAGAAAACCAAACACATGTTTCAGAATTTATTCTCCTGGGACTCTCAGAAGATACAGAAGTGCAGCCCCTCCCTTTTTGGGCTGTTCCATGTACTTGGTCACTTTCACAGGGAAACTGCTCATCATCTTGGCCTTTATCCCAGACTCCCACCTCCACATGCCCATGTCTTTCTTCCTTTCTAACCTGTGTTTTTCAGATATCTATTTCATCTCCACCACTATCCCAAAGATGCTGATGAACAACCAGACAGACAGCAAAATCATAGCTTATGAAAACTGCCTCAGCCAGACGCACGTTTCCAAGCTTTTTGGAGGATTAGACAACTTCCTCCTGATTGCGATGGCCTATGACCGCTTTATGGCCATTTGTCATCCCCTGCACTACATGGTCATCATGAACTTCAGACTCTGTGGTCTTCTCCTGATGGCATCCTGGTTATTGAGTGGTCTAGACTCTCTTTTAAATGGTTTAATGGTTTTGCAATAGTCTTTTTGTATAGATTTTTGAAATTCCCCACTTTTTCTGTGAACCTGATCGGGTAGTCCAACTTGCTTGTTCTGGCAACTTCCTCAAAGACCTAGCCATGTATTTTGTAGCTGGACTTGCGGGTGGTATTACACTCACCAGGATTCTTTTCTCTTACCCTAAGAGCGTATCCTCCATTTTGAGATTTTCATCAGCTGGTGGCAAGTGTAAGGCATTTTCCACCTGTGGGTCTTACCTCTCGGTATGTCTTTGCTTTGTGGTACAGGTCTTGGAGTACTTCTTAGTCTTGCTTCTACCAGGTGTCTGTGGTATTCTCTGATGCATTAGGGGATGGGTGGAGTTGGTGGTGGGGAAGAGGGCAGAAAAGATCCTTTGCCCTAAGGAGCTTGACTTGTAGGGCTGTTGGGGAAAGGAGAGGAAGTCCAGAAATCATAGCTGAGAAGAAGGGGAGATAATGAAGGACAGCTCTAGGATTGTATCCTTGACCATTGGAGCATCATGACACCAAAGGGTTTTCTTCAAGTTTCCGACAAAGAGCATCTTGCTCTTCACAGGGGGAATAACATTTGTTATTCAGCCCAGGAGGGCTCCTTTGAACCAGCTCAGGTGACTTTATAAGAGAACAACTAAGAACACCAGTAACCAACTGGGGAGCTCATGTCCCTGGTCAAGCACAGCATGGATGGTCATGCACCTTGTCCCCTGTCCCCATTGGAAACTGAGGTTCAAACTCAATCTCATTCTCATTTGATTACTCCTCATTCTTGTCACTTTCTGGATGCTTCCACTCCCACTAACATTCCCCCTCCCTGTTTATAATGACTCATTTCATTTTTGGAGGACTTTACTACTATTCTATTTCTATGGACCTGTAAGATGCCCAGGCATTTCACTGGAAAATCTTATAATAAGCCCCATGGAAGGAAGGGGGAAAGAGAAAAACAAGCTGGAATGGAAAAAGGGACAAGGAGAAGTGGTGAATGAGAAAGGAGAGGAAGGAAAGAGCTCGTTGATGACTGCACAACCTGAGCTGTCTGCTTTCCCCTCAGAGTTGGATGCTTCTCGAGGGGTTTGGGAGAAAAGTGAGATTGGTGACTCCCCAACCTCTTGAGAGTTCACGTAATCTCTAAGTATAGGTTGAAAACATGCCTGGCCCTCATCATTGGCCCCCACCATTGGTGTGGTAACCAGTAACAGCTGGGGCCCCTTCCCTTAGCATTATCAAGGGAAGGAATAATTAATAGTTCAAAAGGTGACCACACAAGTCAAATGTCGCTCTCTCTGCCTAGAGGAGCCCGCACCAAATCTTGGTACGTATTTCTATTCTTTTCCACC
This sequence comes from Cabassous unicinctus, assembly GCA_029593785.1. Taxonomy (NCBI): domain Eukaryota; kingdom Metazoa; phylum Chordata; class Mammalia; order Cingulata; family Chlamyphoridae; genus Cabassous; species Cabassous unicinctus. The sequence goes on along the minus strand of JAQZBX010017576.1, from coordinate 27,655 downwards.
ATTTCCCAATAAATTCTTTTTACTGGCCTAACCAAAAAATCAACAACAAACAAACAAAAAACATACCTGGCAAAAAAAGAAATGGTTAACAAATGAATGGATCTTATGAAAATATGAACTTATAATCCAGAGATGGCTCTTGCAAGATGTCCTTGTCTTAGATAGTGAGGGGATCAAGGTTTAAAAAAGTATGCTTCTCCCTCCCCAGTGTGTTCCCATTTATGACTGGCTCAAACTACTCTCTTTATTCCAAAATTGAAGAAAAAGGTGCCAGTCATCCTGCTTCACCCAAACTTGACAAAAGTGGCATTTCCAATCTTCCAAGATTTGTGTGAAAAAAGAAAACTAAAAATAATAATTAAAAAAAAACAACAACAAACAGAAAAAAACACCACAAAAAATACATAAGTATTTGTGGGGAAAAAATAATTTGGGGTTTTGGAGTCTCCCCAAATGGGTGCTTCCCCAAACACAGAAAATAATGAGGAGGATGGAAAGCCAGTCGGCCTGACAGACCCGGCTTGGAGTCCTACTGTGGGACGTCACTAAGGGCAGAATCACAGCCTTTCGGGTATGCCCACACGAGGCCAAAAAGGAATCAGAAGGGGGGAAAAATTAAAAGGGCTCCTGTCGAAGAAAGTGCAGCTCAAGTAAAGACAAAAAAAAGTTTCTTTGCGTGACTGCCATGGCAAGTCTTCTTTCCAGCGGAGACGAACTGTGAGAAAGTGTTTGAATCCCGGCCCTTTCATCCGCAGTGAAAGACGTAATTGGCAGTGGTGCCCCCAGGAGCCCTGGGAGGGCGACAGGCTGGCACATGATGCTCTCTTCATTGGGCATAACTCATTCCCAGGCCCCGGGCAGACAATCTTGGGCCAAGTCCCATTTCCTCCCTGAGAAAAGCCTTTGCCCAGAGAGGAAGGCAGGAACCGCAGCCATCTTTGTGGGACAATTTTGGCTCTGGGTGGGAGACTCCCTCCCTTGCAGCGTGCCCTCGATTAAATAAAAAAAAACAAACCCCACTTCTTTTTGGCTTTATTTAATCCCTTTCAAAACATCCATGGAGGAGGATAGAAATATGCTATATGGGAGAAACAGCACATTATTCATTCGCCTCTGTTAGCACAGAGTAGAATCACAAGATCGAATATTTGGAAAAAACTTCTAGGTCAGGATCTAAACCAGGACAGTGGATGTGGCTCCAGCGGTTGAGCGCCTGCCTCCCACATGGGAGGTCCGGGGTTTGGTTCCTGATGCCTCCTAAAAACAAACAAACAAACAAAACAAACAACAAGCAAACAAACGAAAACACCAACTCAGGGGAGCGGATGTGGCTCAGTGGTTGAGCGCCGGCTTCCCACATACGAGGTCCCGGGTTCCATCCCCAGCCCTGGTACCTTAAAAAACAAAACAAAACAAGCAAACAAAAAATGATCTAGCTCAATCGTCTCATTTTACAGAAGGACAAACTGAGGCCCAGAGAATTTAAATTACTTGGCCAAGATCTCTCAGCTGTTTGGTGGCTGAGTCCAATCTGAAGCTCTGGCTTCCTGAACCCTTGCTGCCCACCTTGTGTCACCTGGAGGGGAAAAGAGAACAAGGGGCAGTTTGAGAAGCAATAGGGGTGATCAGAAAATTGGTTAGATCAGTTTCTGGGGATAGAGGGTGAAGACAAGAAAGGAAGGCATCAAGAAGGAAAGCAAAAAAGCAGTGGGTTGTGAGTAGGGGCCCCCTGAAGACATCCTTTGTCACTTTTGCTTGTTGGTCTTCGTACAAACTGCTTTTTACACCTTCAACAGCTTCTCGAAGTGTTTCATTTTATTGTAGGACTCAGAATTTTAGAGTTGTGAGGATTTCAGAGTTTCTGTAGGCCAACTTCCCAGCCAGTGTGGAAACCCTCTCGACAGTGGCTCCAACTTATGGTCATTGACCCTGCTTGAAACTTTCAAAGAGAAGGGAAGTTTCTACCTCTCAGGGCAGCCTGTTCAGCTGTGAGTCAGATTTAAATATCCAAAGGCAAGGTGTGTATTCCACCTGCACCTTTAGGTCGCGGGTCGTATGTTGTTCTCCGAGCCGCGCAGAGCAAATATAATCTTGCTTGCCCATGACGTCCCTTCACGTAAACTCGAGGTTGCGTGTCTGGTGGGATTTGGAGTCCCACAGCCCTGGTCTTCACATGAGGTCTCACTGTTTACCAGCCGCGTGACCTTGGGAAAATGATTTAATGTCTCTGAAGGCCAGTTTCCTCATCTAGAGAATGGACAGGGGTGTTGGGAATATTAGCGATAATTTCGACAGAGTGTGTGGTCTCGGAGAATCTTAGCTCGCTTGTTGTCTTCTCATCATCCTTTCTCCAGACTGCACACCCTAGTTCATTTTCTTAGCTCTTTGTGTCCCTTTGTTTCCAGACTCTTCCCCAGCCTCCTTCTCCCTCTGCAATGGGGCAGAGGAATGATAGACAGCAGAGGTGCTCAAACTCAGCAAAAGAACAAGGAGAGCAAAAACAGAATGAGGAGAGCATGGGAGATCTGGAGGCCCAAACTGTACAAAAAAAAAAGCTTGAGCGAAAGAGCAGTGATTTTGGTCAGTCAATAAAGAGGTGGGAACTCAACGCCAACCCAGAGACCCCATGAATCTTCTCCGCTTCCTTTCCCTTACCTGACCATACCAAGCCAGAAGGGAGTAACTGACACCTGGAACTTCTTGTTTCTGGAGAGGGGAAGGAAACGTCCGGCTTGGCCTTGGCGATCTTCGCATCCTGAGTACGAGGGGAGGAAATGTGAACAAATCTTTCACCACACTCCCCTAAGCCAAGGACAAATTACGTGCTAATCGTACTTGAATAAAACAAGTAGGATTAATTGTGTCGCTTTGAAGGGAAAATGAAAACTTTTTCATAGAGAAGCTGGAAATAAACAAATTAAATCCCATATGGGATTAAATCCTGGCTACCTCTCACCCTGGTTTATGTCATTCTTGGGAAATTAAAAAATGTTGTTTGTCTGACCACTGACTATTGATCGGGCTTTAAAAACCGGGAATGACTGAATGCTTTCTGAAAGAGGAATGTAATAGCAGACTGTGGGGAACGTAAAGGAAAGCCAGGCATGACATGATGGCAATAAAGCGTTGGGAAATATTTGTGAATAAAAGGGAGCCACACAGCTATGTAGGGTGAACTGAGCCGTGTGGACATTTTCACTAATAAAATGCTGGGGAAACAAACTTTAAAGTAATAGAATCTATGGTCACTGCGGCTAAAAATAAATGCTTCCTGGTATTCTGTAGTAACATCAAAAATCACTTCACAGGTGTGGGAAAAAAAATTCAGTTTCATGCTTTGGTCTTTTCAGAAATAAACAAATGGAAGTCACCATCTGTAGTGTCACCTCTGGTCAGTGACATAACATACACATAATGTGGAAAACAATGCTATATAATATTAACAGAAGATGCGATCAGAATGTTGTTGCGTGGTGGTCCCAATGCCTGCGTATTCCAAGGTGTGTCTGGGATTGAAGGGTGGGGTGTATAAGTTTATATTCATATCACTTGTTTTATATTTATATTCTATTTGTATTTATACATTCCAGATGTCTTCTGCTAAAAAGCACAGTAGTAAGTGCTTTTCAAATAATACCTGATTAAATTCACCCAACACCTTCCCTCCATTTCTCAGATGGGGTAACTGAGGCTCTGAGCATTATACTGGAATATCATCATCATCTGGATAGTAACGTGGTGGTGCTACAATTTAAACCCTCACCCGAAACCCAGTCAAACTCATCACCCTCACTCCCTCTCCGGACTTAATTTTATCCTTTCGATTCGAATTCAGTCTCTTCCTTTTCAAGCCAGTTCAGAGTATGTGCACATTCACCTGCCTCCCCCTTGAAAAAAAAAAAAAAAAATGCAACCTACCAAGGTATCACAAATCTCCGGAGAGCTTTGTCTCCGCGTTTACAGCCCGGCTGTGAACAAATGTGGGAATACCAGATTGCAGCTCCCTTTTGGAAAAAAGAATACAATAGCTGATCGTCCATGAGAATGAGGCTGACAAGTCCTCACTCTTGTATATTGCTCTAAAATTTTTCACCCGCATTATCTCATTTGTGTTCCACCACACCCCTGTGAGGTGGGAAAGGGATCTTTTTGAGACTTCTAGTGGGTTCTTTGCTGCTAGAGAAAGAGACGCACTCTACACATTTCTGCTTTGTATGATTCTTACGGATATTTTCCAGAGAAAAGCTATATTCAGTCAGCGCTCTTAAACCTCTTTTTTTCTTTTTTTTGTGAAACGTTGTATTTGTTAGATATGTGGACTTTTTTCTTTTTTTTGTGAAACGTTGTATTTGTTAGATGTGTGGACTTTGCTGTGAGAGTATGTTATTAGATATCTAAGCAAGCCCAAGACAATCTATTCCCTCCCAATAAAGCATTTTCATCAATTTGGTTGTTTGGGTGATATCTGCCGAGCACCGAAATGAAGGGAAAAAAATCACTGTAGCAAAAAGCAGTCTCCTCTCCCTCAGCAAACAAAGATCCACCACATAATATTAGATGTGGGGCAAAGATTGTCACAGTTCAGGAATGTTTTGCAGTTGGGCTCTCTCTAAACTGAAAACATTCTTTTAATATGGAGAATTCCTCTGAGAACTGTAAAAATCCCACTCTTATGACATATTACCCCCTCTTGAATGGAGCCTACTGAAGGGTTATTAAAAATTTACCTTTTTGTCAATAAAGTTCTTTATGGGACATTTTTCTTGCTGCATTTTAATGTAATGTTCAGTACCCCAGATGTATGAGGGAGGAGACAAAAAGACCATTTAAAGCTCTGATTCTAGAATGCCCCTATTATGCATTTAATTGAATCAAGTGACACATGGGCTTTGCTGCATGTGGACATAGCTTTGGTTGTAGGTTGCTTTCACTAGCCCACAGAGACTTCGACTCAGGGCAATGGAGAAAATGTTAATATAGACATCTTACTTCAGCAAAATTATATGTGCATCGTTTTAGAACAGCTGACCCCATTTCTTTGAATTCTGAGCAGTTCACCAGAAAGTTCCCTTTCTGTATTAATACGAATGACTCAATTTTTTAAAAAGTTTCACATATAAAGACAACTACATTGAATATTTGGACATGCCGTATTGAACAGTGAGAATTCTAATCCTTATTTTTTTTTTTCCCCTGATAACACTTGAAGCAAAGATGATAGGTTTTTGCCATTGGCTTTTCCCCTGATTGATTGAAGCCATATTTTTCTAAGGCACACCTATTATTCATTCTCTAGATGAGGACAATTTCGTTATCTTCCTGATGAGGGAAGTGGAAGCTCCCCTATTCTTCTTAAAGGCTACATTAAATTAATTTCCCTAAAGAGTCCGATTGCTTAATGGAAAATGGCATAGCGGGGCTTTTACAGTGGGATCCGTGGAGGCCCTAACTTATGTGGCCCTGACCTGCAGTTTAGCATCCTTGTTAATGTCTGGGGCAGAGACCTGGGTTTGGAACAGGGCTTCTCTAGCTTTAGTGTGCTTCAGAATCACCTGGAAGACTTGTTAATACACATATTGCTCTGCTCCACCCTGAGTTCCTGATTCAGCAGATCTGGTCGGGGACCCGAGAATTTCTAAGGACTGCACATTGAGAAACCCTGTTCTTGGACATGCTTGGTTGGAACTGTGTTGGTGATGGGGTGGCAACATGTTGGCTACTTTCAGGTGGCCTCCTGGAACATGTGGGTTGAAAGGGACATTTGAGCCAACTTGAGCTCAGAGTCCCTTACAAGAAACATCCGTATGATGGGGATGTGTTTGGAGGTGACCTGCACGCTGGCTTCAGCCTCGCTGATAATCATTTAATACCTGTCCAGTGCAATTCTTCTGGAAGAGATCGAGTGAGAGATAAAAGAGGAGGAAATGGTGAACCTGTAGGACACACTGAGCCAAAGCACTGCTTGTATTATAACTCACACGTGGGACATTTGTCTCTCTTTGGACAACCAGATGGGCCGTATGTTTCTGGAAGCTTTGGAGGATATTTAAAATAATTTCCCCTGGCTTGGTTTAAACACTATAATGAATGCCTCTCCCGGAGACAGCAGAGTCTTTTTGTACTTTTCAAATTCTAAGTGTCTTCAATGAATCTTATATTGGATTAATAATTCTTCTTTCTTCAAGACATAGGGCCTGGTGATGACTTGACCTTTAGATAGTTCAGGGCCTTCTTAGTTCAGATGGGAGTAGGGGTGGTGGTGGCCCTATAGGGTACATGCTGGTTTGGCATTGGACTAGCTGTCGTTTTATGGGGACCTTTCGTTCACTTACTCAACAGATATTTCCTGAGTGCTGACTTCATGGCAATGAGGATATAGTGGTGACCAGAATACACGTTTCTTACGGAGCCCACATTCTAGTGCCGGAGACAGACAACCAACCAACCCATGAATACATTAGCAAATATAGTGTTAGATATCGATTGGTGTTTTGAGGCAAGTCAAGCAAAGAAAGGCGAGAGAGAGTAAAAGGAAAGGGGACCTTTCCGAGGAAGTAGCATTTAGCAGAGACCATGGGGAGATGTCCAAGAGCAAAGGTTTGAGGTGAGAATATGCTTGGCCTCATTGTGGAAAAGGATGAGGCCAGGGAAACTGGAACATAGAGGGGCCGGAGCACTGTGAGAAGATGGAAGAGTGGTAAAGAATTAGGTCAGAAGTAGCTGGTAGCCACATTATTTATGTAACATCATAGTCATGGACGGGAATTTGGAATTTACCCTTTGTGACTGGAAGTGGGAAACCACTGGAGGATTGCGAGCAGAACAGTGGCACAATGGGATCCATGTTTAAAGGACCAATGCCTGCTGTGAAGAGGATGCCCTTTGGGGAGGCCAGTGAGGCTGTGGTGGTAAACTAGGTCAGATGGTGACGTGGACTAAGGCGGAGAGGAAGGGGTTAAGACATGGTCAGATACGGGATCTATTTGGAAAGTTTGGCACACAGGATTTGTAAGAGATTGTTTGAGGGACCCTGAGGAAATGAGAGCATCAGGACTGATTCTGGGTTTTTGACCTGGGTAAGTGGTGAATTGAATTTCTGTTAGTTGAGGTGGGACACATGGAGAGGAGGGAGCCCAATCGCTTGAGCCACATCTGCTTCCCTGATTTTACCTTCTCATGTAAGAGCTCCTAATCTGCTGTGCCTTGGTAGCTGGATGGGAATTAGAACATCTGAAAATACCCTGAAATTATCATGGAAATACCCTGTGTATATGTGAACTCTTCTGGGGAAAGGATACTTTTCTTCCAAAATACTCTTAAAGAAAGACTAGGGGCTATTTCTGAATCGTTTTTTAAGTAAAAAGAGGTAAAGTAATACATTTTTAGACTTAGCAAGCACGAGAAGAGAACAAACCCTTTCACCCAGATTTAAACTTACAGACATTTGGCAAAGTGAGAAGGAATGAGAGATCCAAGTACCTTAAAAAATATTCCCACTGGGGAGAACAAAAAGCCACTCCTGTAAAGGAGAAATGCAAATGAACCTGGGCCCAAAGAGGATTCTCCACTCCCTATTTGTCCATGGGAGGGGAATTGATTAATTGCAAAATAACTTACAAACAGCAAGACCTAAAATGTGATAAGAAAATTTTTGTGCGAGAAAAAAGAACAGAGTCAGTCTCTACTGAGTAAACCATGCTAAGCAAACTCAGGGACTTTGTTGTGTAGCTGCTGCATTCCTCTTTAATATGTCATGGTCAGCGCTTATGAGAGACAAACTTATTGTGAGGGTTTCTCGGAAGCAAAATCTGCCTTGTATTCTGGATTTCCGTCCAGCTCGCACACACTCACACATTGGGCATGGCAAAAGAGACAAAGAGGATGGGATGTATTTTTAGAATCAGATTCAACACCAATATGCATTTTCCTGTTTGAGAGAGTTCTTGATTGAGCCTAGTAGACTTGTGTGTGTGTGCTCGTGTGTGTGTATGTTTTCAGTTCAGGGCAGAGAGGATGCCACAAAACCTATGATTACAAATCATCATCGAGTGGGGTCGTCGTGTCCATTTCAAAATGACCTTTCCCGCGTGGAAGGCAAGTGTCACCTTCTGGTTCCCTGATAGGGCAAGGAAATGCTGCGTCTAGAGCACAAAGGGTAGCCAGCAAGTTTAAATCACCTCAAAGATATTATTTTAAAAGAAATGAGGTCAACTGAGCTTGGGAAAGCCCTTCCTTTTGAATCTTAAGGAGAATAGGGCGTTTTGTGAGTTTCCTGCAGGCTCCCTACGGAACCCATCAGCGGAGAATGCGGTGCCTGGAGAATATTAACTGCCTTGGTTACCTCTGTGTGGCTCGGAGCGTTGTGGACCTACAAGCTGTTTGAGTACTGAGATTCTTCCAGGTCCTGAATATTTAGGGGACATGAATTGCCTTGGTGTGAATGGGAACTTAGTCAAAGTCATTTTTAGTTTGCTGAACTCAGAGGCTCGTTAGAACCGGACGTTTCACATTTTGAACAAACTTGGGTCAACCGGTTCATTTCTAGAAAAGGGAAGCTTTCACGGAGAGAATTGTTTAGAAAGTGCTGGAGCCTTTCTGACTCCATTTTAAGTCCGTTCGGGGACTAGAAGTCGATATTTAGAAAAATGTTCTTGGGGTACTTTCCCAGGTCTATTAATTCTTTAAAATAAAACTAGTCTTTGAGCTTGCCAACCTCTGCCCGCAAAGGGCTAGTGCTAAACATCTCAAAAGAGCCGAGAGACGTACGAGAAACAGTGGTTGAAAGAGGGTTTACAATTAGCTAGTTGTAGCGTCTCTAATTAAAGTGTGCTGAGCTGTCCCACGACTTACACTGACACTTTTCTGGGGATCTCACGGACACGAACCCCAGAAAGACTGAAGGGTTCCTTTGTTGGGTAAGAAAATGTTTTCCAGGCATGCAGACCATTTCATAGAATTTTCGACCTTCGCAGTATTTCCCTCTGCTATTTCTCGGGTGTAGCCGGGCCAGTATGATGGGAAGGTGAAGCCACTCCCACACACAAGGGTGTACCCATGGAGGTTACTTCCAGGAGGTGCGGTGGGTTTGTGAGAATCCTGGTGTCTTTCTCACTTGGTCCTGTGCCACAACCAAGGTGCATGCCAGTGAAGGGGCCAGAGCCGACCCACCTGGCTCCGTGGCCATCATTAGATACGATTGGAATTAGTTGCTTCCCACGCATTCCGCACGCATCAAAGGTTTCCTATGCTCCGGGCCCCAGGCTAGTGGCTTTCACATAAAAATGCTCCCAAGCTCCCATTTATCAGGCCGGGAACCCAGATGAGCCCTTTGCTCGGATGCTCTCAGCAGACATCCAAGTTAGACATTAATGAGCCTGTTTTGGGGATGAGGAATTTGAGTTTCAGGTTCTGCCTGATTGCAAATCCTGAGCTCTACCCACCAGGCTTCCCCATCTCATTCAGTCTTTACGGTGACCCTGTGAAGCAGGGCCTGTGTCACAGGCCAGGAAAATGAGTTGAATACAGACCCAGTTCTCCTACTCAAACCCTCTGACTCTCAGAATACCTATTGCTTCCCCTAAGTATCTGAGACACTTGAATGGGGTCTCTGAGTAAAGACAACATGATTATCAAACAAGCAAACAGCTTGCCTAATGCACCTATGCTCAGTATTTCCCACTTGCCATCATTTTATTTCTTTAAAATAACTTCAAAAGGAAGCTCCGATGTGAAAACGTAGCAGGTGGAAGAAACTGCCATCCCACCCTGAGATCTAAAACCTGACTGCATCTCTCCCCCATCTCTTTTTAGTTAACCAGAAGTTATTTGGGGGAACTAGAACGTAAGCCTTGGGCAGACTGCCCATCAGGAAAAGCAGGCTATTCCTGTTTTCTTTACTGGTAACTAAGTGTGCATGTATGTGTGTTTCTATTCACAAGAGAAAACGATGCTATCTACACAGTTATTTGATATTGTGCAAAATTATCTCCTTCTTTCAAATAACCCACCATTGCCCTGTAGGACACGCCATTTGTTTGGGGATTTTTCAAATATACATTGCTTTGACAGGCTTGTTTCTGTGTGCCCTGATGGGCCCATTTAGGAACCATTGTAGCACTAACTTTCAAGGTACCAAGAGGCCCTGGTTTATGTAATTGGTTTTGGCGTCCCCTTTGGTCCTATCACCAATTCCAGGACAACAGCTGATGGGTGCAGTTGAACATCAGTATTTGGAGAAATATTCTCTTGATATCTACTCTTAGCTATGTCTTTTTGAAAAATTATACTAGAAAGCTAATTTGTCTTATCCCATCATGTACGTCCATTAAGCCTCAAGGATGCCTACAGAAACTAGGTAGTGGCTACACAGAGGCTTGATTTCATATGCTCAGCTAGTAACTAAGGAAGATGAATCACGAAATAGTTTTCAACTTCAGTGCTTGCTTTTGGAAATTCGTGCCTTAATTCATTAGTAACAAAAAGCCCGAGGACAACACTCAGTGCGTGGAGGAACTCAATGGATTTCTTCACTATTATGTGGCCACTGTATTTGGCTACTGAAATGAGATACTTTAGGCTTTGCATTTCTGGGCAGTTATAGCATTTCTCAGGTGTGCAGACAGTGTTCCGTCTTTAGGAAGTTTTCTGGGCTGAGTTTCAAAGGCCCTGAGCTCATGGCTCAGCATGCCTGGAAATGCAGTGTCCAAGTCTGATTGCTTTCCAGTTTGTCTTCTACTGGGGCGCCTTTTTCCTTTCTCGGTTGAATGAAAAAGTGCATGCCTTTTTTTTTTTTTTTTTTTTT